>JAYMTA010000570.1:0-26705 GCA_036897625.1 Pelargonium cotyledonis
TCCGCCCAGAAAAAAAACCCCGCAGAGCCCCCAGCCAAATCTTCACATAGTATCAAAACAGCCGAGGCTCCCAAGAAATCCAGCTCCGATTCCCCTGCTCCGGGACCGGCACCCAAGAAAGCCGCGCCGGCACCCAAGAAAGCTGCTCCGGCACCCAAGAAAGCCGCTCCGGCCCCCAAGAAAGCCACACACTCTCCCCCACCGCCACCGCCCCCAGCCGCAACAGCAACAACAATATCAACAGCCTCAGCAACTGCATCAATTACTTATGCAGCAGCAGAACCAAAATGTAATATCTTCCCTGTCTCATTTTGCGTCAGCCACCCAATCCCAATCTTCATCTGTACAGACCCTCCCTTCTCAACCCCAGCAGCAGACTTTCTCTGACTCCACCGGAAACCCCAATACTACATCTGATGTTACTCCTATGCATAGCATTCTTGGTTCATTGTCCCATGATGGAGCATCCCATTTACTTAACTTCAGTCGTAGCAATCCTGTAATCTCATCTTCTGCTATGTTATCAAAGCAAGCCCCCGTTGAACATCAGATCCATTCTGGAGCTTCCCAATCTGTACTTCCACAGGTGGAACAGTTGAGAACGCCTCATTCCAATGTCTCTGAGCTTGCTGCTTTGTTTCCACCATTTCCTGATAGAGAATACTCTCCATATGAAGGTGGTGCAGATCCACAAAACAATCTTTTGTTTGGGGTTAACATCGATTCCTCATCCCTCATGCTGCAGAATGGGATGCCAAATCTTAGAAACATTGGCAGTGATAATGATTCATTATCGATGCCATTTAATTCTTCAAACTTCACAAATGCGACGAGTGCTGATTTTCAGCTCAACTCGGACATGACATCTTCAAGTTGTGTGGATGAATCAGGTTTCTTGCAGTCTTCTGAAAATGCTGACCAAGTAAACCCACCATCCAGAACCTTTGTGAAGGTATCTATCTTTTGCAATCATTTTTTATTATGTCCAAAGATTATTCTATAAACTTGTTGGGTCATGCTAATTAAGTTTGCTTGCTGTGCTTTGACATGAACTGATTATCTTACCTAACTTGTTAATTATGACTACCTTTCTTCTGTGTGTGTTTGTGAACCCGATTGAAACAGGTTCTGTGTTCTAGAAACAACTGTTTTATGGGGTTGAACTGCAGACCTTACCGTCATATTCTGAGTTGTTGTCTCTTGTCATCTAGAAATTTCTTGGCGTTTGTGATTGTTGAAGTACTTGAATATATATATGTTTCATGTATAGTTCTATAAAGATTAGTGCCTGATGGAAGCTATCTCCAGTCCAGTTGCAAGTTGTAGAATATTTGCATTTACAACTTCCCTTTGTGGCACCATTGTGTTTAACATAAGTTTGTTGGGTTCAATATTTCAAGCATGCACCTGCAACCTGCTGCTCAGTTGCAAAATGATATCTTCACACTTAATCTGTTGACGTTGTATTTTGGTTAAAGAAAAGTAATATCAGTTGTGTAGTGTATGTGACCTATGTTGATAACATTTTGGTTTATTAATTTCAATGTGTACAAATCCTGGTAGGTTCACAAGTCAGGGTCCTTCGGGAGATCACTGGATATTTCTCAGTTTAGCAGTTATGACGAACTGCGCAGTGAACTTGCTCGGAAGTTTGGCCTTGAAGGCCAATTGGAGGACCCTCAGAGATCAGGCTGGCAGCTTGTGTTCGTTGACCGAGAGAATGATGTTCTTCTCCTTGGCGACGACCCATGGCAGTAAGTTCAATCTATGCTCAAGCTTCTTTATCTGTTAAAAAATATTACTATTTAGTCCAGCTGATCAATCTCACCTTTCAAAAATTATTTCACCATGTTGAGTCATTGACTGTGCTAATCTGATGATTTAAAAATCTTATGTCCGCGTATCTTATGAAAACTTTTACATCTTATATATCCCTTTTAACTAATAGCCAGGGTACCTCTACATAATCAAATTCAAGTACAACTTAAATTGCATTTGTTCAAATTTGAAGAAATCATAATTGATGCCTTTAGGAGCAAGAATTGGAATGAGAATGAGATTTTCATTGTTCATATGTGGATTAGGATTTTTTTGTCATGAGAATGGTTCTGGAATGAAAATTTCCTATCTTTTCCCATTCTTAATTCCAATTCTCATTCCAAATTCTTAAATCCAAATACTTCATTACTTTTCCAATTTATCATTACAATCAATAATCAATAATGTACACTTTACTATAATATTCCAGGGAGTTCGTAAACAATGTGTGGTATATCAAAATTCTATCGCCACTCGAAGTGCAACAAATGGGCAAAGAAGGCCTCGAACCTCCGACTTCTGTACCAAACCATAAGAATTCAAATGGCAACAATGGAAGTGATGGCTACATAACTCGACAGGACATGAGAAACTCGAGCAATGGTGTTGCATCAATGGGGTCACTTGAGTACTAAACAAGTGTTTGGAAATAGCTGCCGATGAGCATTGAACTGTTTCTTATGCACGTTTTATTAGCATTCTTTAACTATTTTGTTGCATGTGACTTTGGTGCCTTGTTAAGCCTATGCTAAAGGTCGTATTGCAGATTAGTAGTGTAAATTCTAATTAGTACGTATAATTGTAGCATAGTTAGAACACGAACTGCGAATGAGCATGAACTCGTAAGAATTGCAGTTAAGTTTCTCTGAGTTGCTATCATGTCTTGTAAGTTACATATATATGATAATACTTTGAGATAAATTTTCCTTGATTGTTTTATTTGTGGCATAGAAGCAATGTACACTGGTAGCATAAGATTTGCTTATATGATGATGAAGATACAAAGCAGTCAAAATCCCGAAAAGGTGGCGGTAACGAAGTAAATCCCATAGCCCAGTTTCTTGGTTCCGTACAGATTCAACTTCACCTGTTTCTTCACCATTAACAGCCCTTTGCAACAAACCAATCCTTTCCAGTTCCATTTGCACTTCCTTCATGTCAGGCCGGTTCTCTCCATTCATGTCCAAGCATCTTTTTGCAAGGTTAGCAACTGCCATAGTCTCATCTTCTTTGCCCTGGTTACGAATTTGAGCATAAACGATATCAAACAGACTATCCTCTTCCATTTTCGTGATAAAAAATGTAGATAAACCTTTCTCTTCTGTCCTCGACTCAGATATTGTTTTCTCTCCGGTTAAGAGCTCAGCAGGCACTACACCGAAGCTATACGCATCGCTTTTATCAGTGAACTTCCCTAGCTGATAGTACTCGGGATCTAAGTAGCCAAGTGTACCATATACTGATGTGGTCACGTGAGTTTGATCCGTAGGAATTGATCTTGATGTTCCAAAATCTGCTACTTTTGCTCGATACTTATCATCCAAGAGTATATTAGCGGACTTAATGTCTCGGTGGTATATGGGGATAGAAGCTGCAAAGTGCAAGTAGGAAAGTGCACCAGCAACTTCAATTGCTATTTGTAAGCGCATTTTCCATGAAACTATGATCTCCTCAGTTCGGTTGTGCAAATATTGCGAAAGCGTTCCATTAGGAATGAATTCATACACCAGCAAAGGAACTTCGGTCTCTAAACATCCTATTAGCTTAACAACATTCCTATGAATAATTTGCGAGAGAATCACTACCTCATTGATGAAAGTTTCGACTTCGTCTTGATCTTCTATTTTGGACTTCTTAACCGCAACAATTCTTCCATCTGATAGCATTCCTTTGTAGACCGTCCCTTTACCTCCTCGACCAAGTATTCTACTCTCGTTGAAATTTTCAGTGGCCTTTTCCAGTTCTTTTGAGGAGAATAACTTGTTTTCAACACAGACTTCACAGGATGATAGGTATTGCTTCAGCAATAAACCACCGTTTCGTTTGAAGAACTTTTTCTTCATTCTGATCTCCCATCTTCTCTTGATGATTTTGAATAATTTCCAAAAGCTTGTCATTCCAAACAACACTCCAAGAATAGAGGCAAGAGCTGCAGCAAAAGTCAAGAAAATACATATTTATAATAAGAGTATCATTTTACAAGAAGTTGTTCTACAAAATCATCATTTGACAACTTAGAAAATGAATTCATGGTTTTTGTACCTAAACTAGTTTGTGAAACAAGTGAGTGACATACCGATAATGATTCGCTTAAGCAGCGAAATTCTGCACTTGTAATTGCCATATGTATTCTCACAAACAGATGGACAGGCATGGAATCTGGCATCCTCACATTCATTTATATCTCAGGAAACAAAGAACAAACACAAAAAATAAATAAAACAAGTTTAGTATGCAAATGTTGTACTCAAGAAAAAAAAAAAAAAAAAAAAAAATTTATAATCAAAATGGCATAGGTGTGAAAATTTACCTTGACATCCATTGGCAATATATGCATTTCCTTCAAAGCCAGCATCACAATAGCAATATTGTGTGGTTCTGTTTTGGTTGCCCACAGATAGATAACCACAGGCTACATTGTCTCTTTCCCAATCCTCTCCTTCCCAGTTTGATAAGGTCCATTCAAGAACTGCAGGAATGTCTTTAGATTGCAGAGAAGAGAGAAGAGTTGAAGAATTGTATCCACGCCACACTCTTCTTTCCCGACGAAAACCATAATGGAACCAGTCTTTAACAACTAAGAAGGCAAATTTACACTCATTTCCCTCTATATTTTCACCAGTACTAATTCTCTCAAAATCTGCATTAAACACCTTGAGATCCGAAGGGATTGTGGTATCACAACAGTTCATGATCAATTTCGAACAAGTTCTATTACCCGGCAAGCAACCTGTAAGATCTGGTTCTATATTTGCCATTAAGGCTCTGCTGTTGCGACCCACAGCAGCGAAACGAGTCATGAACTGAGAGAAAACAAAATTGCTTCCTCTCAAGTCCACGACTGGAGCAGTACTGTTCTTGCTGCTGCTACCATTACTATCTGAAGAGATTATTGGACTCTTCACATAGATTCTACCCATTGGCTCAGTGTTACTCCTATCTGGTAGTATAATATCCAGCACTTGCATATTGAGTTTCTTTAAGAAAAGTATGGATTGACTTACATTAGCTGTGTTGCTCTGGCAGTCTATCTCGAACCATTCGTCGTGGTAGCAACTTCTGTTTCCCGTCCCGAATGGGTATGGAATGGCGAGTTCTCCACAGGTTTCTTGGCAGCCCGGCTTTGAAAGAGACGGTCCAGCTGCCAATGTATCCATTGCAGGACATACCAGCAACAGAATCAAGCTCAATAACACAAACTGCACAACCATTCTTGATCTTCTTTTGCTCCTTTTGCTTGTATACTGTCAAAGATTTGATCAAACTGTGAATAACTCAAGCCCGTTTATATAACCATCCTTAGTCATGTACTTAGCTTGTGGGCATGGCGGCTCTAGCAAGTAGCAATGGCTTTGAACATTACTTACTCTAGCGGACCCTTCTTATCCATATTGCCATTTTCTGGTAAAAGACTTAATTTGGTAAGTCAACATTTATGTTTCGGCCAAAATAATCTCTAAGATTTTAAAAATTGAACCACAATTGTACATAAATTTTCAAATATTAACTTAGTTTAGTCCCGAAAAGTTCAGAAACTATTTTGGGTTGAAAAAAATTCATGGACCAAAATGAGTCCGACCACAAAAGTTGACAGTATTTTGGGTTGAAATACGAAATTTTGAAAGACTATTTTGGATTGAAAAAAGTTCAGAAACTAGATTGAACCGAAACATAAATACTTAGAGATCAAACTGAATCTTTTACCTTTTGTCTTGTACCAAGTTGTTTAATCGAACACGGCGGTTAGCAATATTCACAAGTGAACCTTCTTAGAAAGCTTCCAATACTGTTTCATGCAGCCAATTCTCCATAAGAAGACAAATGTAGCTTGTGAATATTGTTCAGATTAGCTTCTCTGCATATTATTCATGATGAAGACCAAACCAAACCTTAATGGTTCAGAAGATGGGAAGGTGAGAAAACCATATAAACAAACAACTGGTTTTGACTATATATAAACATGCAAAGCCTTGAAGTGATCAGAAAACTCAAAAGTCCCATTTTTTTTTATAAAAGAAAATGCTACATATTCCAAATTTTGCCGTACAAAGTAATAGAACGACCATTCCAACATGGTGATGGAGTAGCAAATTTAATTTCTACGTACACATTGGTTGTGAATAACTTCTAATAGCAATGAATCTTCCACATATATTGTAATTTATAGTTCTCTTGTCCTTATATTTTGCATGGTTTGGAACTTTCCTGCTTGGGAAAGTCATATAAAATCCAGTGCCTTATTTTTGACCAAAACACCATTTGTTGTTTCCCATGGAAATCATTAAGCTGTTGTATTTTGACAATAAAAAAAAAATCTTTCTTTTTCATCTTCTTCCTTGTTGCTTCAATGTATATATATGCTTGAGATATTTAAGTACTGAAACAGAAAGAACAGAGCAACTGAAACAGAACTATGGTTGTGCAATTGGTGCCATTGAGCACATTGGTACTTTCATCATCTCTGTCAAAGTCTGGTTGTTCAGAGAAATGTGGAAATGTCACCATTCCCAATCCTTCTATCCTATCATATTGTTTTGAAGATGTGTCTTCTAAATTGTAACCAATTAGATTTGTGTAAATAGGGGTGGATTCATTAACCTTGCACAAAGATCTTTATGTGAATTATAATTGATTACTAGCGGAAAGTTATAATTAATAATTATATATGTATAGCGATTGAGAATTATAAGCCAAAGATTAATTGGCTTGAGCTAAGCCATTAATAAGGTGATGACAGCTCATTAAAATTAGTTGATCTGGATGTGTCATTTTGGTATCTGAACTATTCAGTTCGTGTCATTTTTGTCCCTGAAGTATCAAACGTGCAATTTTAGTCCAAAAGATAGACGAAAGAGCCGTTATAGTCCAAATATTTCAAAAAACCGAGCCCTATCAGGACATTTCGTCAAAATCACTGGCATAACAGTTAAATTTTCATTTAAAAAATATTTTTTTTAAAAAAAATTCCACTTCATTATGACTTAACGGATTCCGTCAGTGACGAAATGTCGTGACGAGGCTCGGTTTTTGAAAACGTTTAGACTATATCGGCACAACAGGTCCAGTACTAAACAAAGATTCTAATTTTAAAAACTATCTTACTATATTTCTTTCCCTTTATAGAGGAGACTTTTCTTTGTTGGAAGCTTTCGAAAAAGGTTCAAAACTGTCACTATCCAGCTAGCTGTAATGCTTGACTTCATGAAGTCAACAAAATTTGACAGTATACCAGAGTGAGAGTAGAAGAAGAAGAAGAAGAAGAAGAAGAAGAAGAATGGTTATCAATATCATGAAGTTTGTGGTATTGCAGCTTATTGTGCTGTTGGCATGGCCTAGAGTGAATAATTTAGCAGCTGAACCATCTCTTTCGAAGCCTGGTTGTCAAGAAACCTGTGGAGAAATCACAATCCCATACCCATTTGGAATCGGAAACAGAAGCTGCCTCCATGGCAAATGGTTCGAGATAGTCTGCAAGAAGATAACTAATGTAAGTCAATCCGTACCTTTCTTGAAGAATCTCAATCTTGAAGTGATAGTAATTAGATTGCCATCTAGTGACGAGCCAATGGGTCAGATTTATGTGAAGAGTCCAATAATCTCTTCACACTGTAATGGTAGCAGCAATGCCAGTACTGGTCCTGTTGTGGACTTGAGAGGAAGCACTTCTAAGTTCTCTCAGGTAATGAGCCGTTTTGCTGCAGTGGGACGCAACATAAGAGCTGTAATGACAGGCATAGAGCCAGAACTTATTGGGTGCATGCCAAGAGCTTCTGGTGATTGTTTTGGTATGATGACGAATTGCTGCGAGACCTCGATCCCTTCGAATCTCAAGGTGTTACGTGTGGACTTTGAGAGTATTGGTGGAGATGAAAAAGTTGGAGAAGATTGTAAATTTGCCTTCATAGTTTCTACAAACTGGTTGTATAACTTGTATGGAATGCCTGGGATAACAACATTTTGGTTTCAGGACAATTCTTCAACTGTTCTCTCTTTCCTGCAAGCCCCAAACATTCCTGCAGTCATCGAATGGACCTTATCGAATTGGGAAGGATGGGTATGGGAAAGGGATACTATAAGATGTAGCTATTTGGTTGACGAATACGTAGACCCAACCACTCTATATTGCTATTGCAAAGATGGGTTCGAAGGAAATGCATATATTGTCAATGGATGTCATGGTAAATTTTTGCACTTATGTCTTTTAGTTGGTTTCTTGAGCACAAGATTTTGTACACTGAAATTGTTGTGTTTACTCTTCTTTTCTTGAGATATAAACGAATGCAAGGATGTCAAGTTACATGGATGTCCGGATGATTGTGACAATAGATATGGGGGTTTTAGATGCAGATATTCGCGGTTGAAGCAAATCATTATTGGTATGTTGACACTCACTTTTCAATACCAATAACATATGAAAAGCCAGAAGATCATACAAAATATATGACTTGTTCCATTTTCTTGAGTTATGCAGCTCTTGGCTCTGTTCTTGGGTTGTTATTAGTAATCACTAACGCGTGGAGATCATACAAAATCATCAAGAGAAGACAGAAGATCAAGATGAAGAAGTTCTTTAAGCGAAATGGTGGTTTGTTGCTAAAACAGCAACTATCTTCTTGTGAAAGCAATGTTGAGAGCAAGTTATTCACCTCAAGAGAATTGGAAAAGGCTACTGATAATTTTAATGAGAATAGAATACTTGGTCAGGGAGGTCAAGGAACTGTGTACAAGGGAATGTTGTCAGATGGAAGAATTGTTGCTGTAAAAAAGTCCAAAATAGAAGATCAAGGCGAAATCGAAACATTCATCAATGAGGTAGTGATACTCTCTCAGATTATCCATAGGAATGTTGTTAAGCTGCTAGGCTGTTGTTTAGAGACCGAAGTCCCTTTGTTGGTATACGAGTTCATCCCTAATGGAACGCTTTCACAATATTTCCACGACCAAAATGAGATCACAGTTACATGGGAAATGCACTTACAAATAGCGATTGAAGTTGCTAGTGCTCTTTCCTACTTGCACTCTTAACGCTTCTACCCCGATTTTCCATCGGGATATTAAATCTGCTAATATTCTTTTGGATGATAAGTATAGGGCAAAAGTGGCAGATTTTGGAACATCATCAAGATCAGTTTCAATTGATAAAAACCCACCTGACCACACTAGTACATGGTACATTTGGATACTTACTCTAGTCAATTTACTGAAAAAAAGCGATGTCTATAGCTTTGGAGTTGTGCTTGTTGAGCTCTTAACCAGACAGAAAGCTATATCTTTATCGAGGATAGAAGAAGGCAGGGGTTTAGCCACATATTTTATCATGGAGATGGAAGAGAATCGTCTATTTGATATCATGATGCTATAGTTGTGAAACAGGGAAAAGAAGATGAGATTGCGGCGGTTGCTAACCTTGCAAAAAGATGTTTGCATTTGAATGGAAGGAACCGACCTGCCATGAGGGAAGTGCACATGGAACTAGAAAGGATCGGTTTGTTGGAAAAGGTTTTTGATGGTGAAGGAAAACACGAAGAAGTTGATTCTGTAACTAGCCAAGAAACTGAGAATTGGGATACATGTTCTGCTCCCACCATATCTGGGTCTTACTGCTTTGTAGCTTCATCAGCAGATGAGCAACCACTAGTATTTAATCAAACATGATGATGGAGTAGCACATTTAATTTCTACGCATTGGTTCGGAATAAGTTCTATAATAGCAATAAATCTTCCATAAATATTGTAATTTATAGCTCTCTTATCCTTAAGTACCTGTTCATGTACTCTATGTTAGGTCCAAAGCCATGAACATAATTTGATCAACATTGCTATGCAGTTAATATATATCTTGCTGTCATATCAAGAACATTGGATATACTCGATTTTAAGTTCGATTAGACTTTATTGTAACTTCAGAAGATGTCCAAGCACTCGTACCCAATCGAACATGGTGATGGATTAGCATGTTTAGTTTCTGCCCACCGGATATCATTAAGTTCTATCTGCAGCGTATATTGTGATTTCCAGTTCAGTTTGGTCAATATTGCTGCATAGAAAACGAGTGTAGGAGTGTCTCCATTAGCAGATAGACATGTAGAATGAGTATTTGTTGGCTACATATAATATTCTGTCAACTTGCTTCCTGCTTTATTGTTATTTTTAAACAATATGCATAATTTTATATGATCTGGTTGGTCCATTTTTCATAGTTTGGAACTTTCCTGGGTGGGAAAACCATATAAAATCCAGTGCCTTATTTTGACCAAAACACCATTTGTTGTTTTCCAAGGAAATCATTAAGATGTTGTATTTTGACAAAAAAGAAAAAAAAAGATCATCTTTCTTCTTCTTCCTTGTTGCTTCAATGTATATATATGCTTAAATATGAAAGTACTGAAAGAACAGAGCAACTGAAACAGAACAATGGTTGTGCAATTGGTGCCATTGCAGTTGTTTCTGTTACTTTTGCCATTGAGCACATTGGTACTTTCATCATCTCTGTCAAAGTCTGGTTGTCCAGAGAAATGTGGAAATATCACCATTCCTTATCCATTTGGAATAGGAAAGGGTTGTTTTCTTGATGATTGGTTTGAAGTAGTCTGTGTTGGCTACGACGTTAATGACACAGCTGTCCTCAACAGAACCAATCTGGTGGTTGAGCAGACCGGGTTCATTGATCCGAAGATGCAAGATACTACGAATCCTAGTACTATTCGTGTTAAGTATCCGATTACAACCAAATCAAATTGTTCTGGTGGTCTTTTTGACAGTGATGTTGGGGACATGACAGGAAGTCCTTTTGCCTCAGCACCATGGAAGAGTTGGAGTTTATTCAAGCTGAGGTGGAATGGGGCATGCCTAACTCCACAGCTGAGGCAGCAAGAATAAGAGCACAAAGTAGACTCGCGAACTCGTCTTTCAGTTGCAGGGAATGGTATGCTGATGTTCCAACTATTGATTGTAGATGCAAGGATGGTTTTAGAGGAAACCCGTATATTTCTAATGGGTGTCAAGGTGAATTTTCGCTTCGTTCAACATGTCGACATGTTCTTTGCAATTTGCATTCATATCAGTTTACTGTTTACTGATACATAATCTTTGTTTGTGTTTATGTCATTAGATATTGATGAATGTAAGGACCAACTGGTCAATCCTTGCTGGGGTTTAACTTGTGTGAACACTTATGGAAGTTACAGATGTGAAGCTGATCAAGAAAAAACTCAGATAAAGATTATACTTATAGGTATTGGAAATTGGAATGGAACAATCTTTGTTAAGTTCTGTTTCTTGTTACAGATTTCATTTGTTTTTTTTTTCTTTATAATGCCTCAGGTCTTTGCTCTGGTCTTGGATTTGTGATCTTCATCATTGTCATATGGTGGTTGTACAAGGTTTTGAAGAGAAGGCGAAAGATGAAACTCAAGAAGAAGTACTTCAAAAGGAATGGTGGATTGTTGTTGCAACAACAATTGTCTTCAAAACATGGTTCAGTTGACACAACAAAGTTGTTCACCTCGAAGGAGCTCGAAAAGGCTACTGATGGTTTCAGTGAGAATCGAGTTCTTGGGAGAGGAGGTCAAGGCACTGTCTACAAAGGAATGTTGCCGGATGGAAGAATTGTTGCTGTCAAAAAGTCCAAAGTAGAATCCGAGGGGGAGATTGAACCGTTTATCAACGAGGTAGTGATTTTGTCACAAGTTCTACATAGGAATGTTGTCAACTTACTAGGTTTTTGTTTGGAGACAGAAGTTCCTTTACTGGTTTACGAGTTTGTCCCCAACTACGAGTACTTGCATGACCAAAATGAGGAGTTCCCAGTTTCATGGGAAAAGCGCTTGCAGATTGGGAATGAAATAGCTGGAGCTCTTGCCTACTTGCACTTCTCAGCTTCCATTCCCATCTATCACAGAGACATCAAGTCTTCAAATATACTTCTTGATGATAAGTACAGAGCAAATATAGCTAATTTTGGGACATCAAGAACAGTTGATGTTGACAAAACTCACATTACAACATTAGTACAAGGCACATTTGGGTACTTGGATCCCGAGTACTTCCAATCAAGCCAGTTTACTGATAAGAGCGACGTTTATAGCTTTGGAGTTGTGCTTGTCGAGCTCTTAACCGGACAAAGAGCAATATCTTCATTGAAGACACAAGAAGGTAGGAGTTTAGCTACTTATTTCCTCATCTATATGGAGGCTAACAAGTTGTCCGACATTCTTGACACTCGCGTAGCAAAACAAGGATCGAAAGATGATATCTTGGCAGTTGCAAACCTCGCAAGAAGTTGCTTGAACTTGAACGGGAGGCTAAGGCCTACAATGCGAGAAGGTTCCATGGGGTTGGAAAGGATCATGACCTCGCAAAAGGCCTCGAATGGCGACAGAAACTACGAAGAGATTGAAGAAACCGGGCCTTGGGATGGTGTTTCTGTTTCCACTGGATATGGAATGGACACTAAGAGAGATTCATCTGTAGATGCTCAACCATTGTTGCCAAGTCAATCATGGTGATGAAATCATGTGTGCAACAACTTATAGTTTCTGTTATGTACTTCTGTATCAGATTGTTTTTTTGGCTTCTGTTGACATGTGTATTGCTTCATTTTTTTAGCAGTTCTCTTGTGTATTTCTGTTCTCTTTTCAACATTATTTGAGAAATGACTTGGTCACGGATATTACACGTGTCAGCTTCTTCTTAGTCTAAAGAAGTTGCTAAAAGAGCTGCAAGATTCATATGTCATAGCAAACTAACTTGACCAAACTACACATGAGTCATGACATATATATATATATATAAAAGAATTGCCAATTCCACAGAACCCATCACATTTCATTGTAATTTGGTCAAGAAAACAATTATTCAATGGCTGAGCTCCAATCCAGCCTACCAATGAACCAATATTCTATAACCTATCACCATCAGAACAAAAAAATTGGCATCAACAAGTCAATCTTCAACAAATTAAACTAAATATCAGATAGTTTCTAGCTCCTCAGTCTTTTTTTACTATTCTGATACACTAAACTTGTAGAAAATTCAAAGGCTTGCTGTGAAGGAAACATTGCCATTTCATGTTCTTCTCTCAATCAGCAAATTAGCTTTAATCATATTTGTTTCAGTAGATCAGCATCTTGTTTATAATTCGTGGCGTGCACTGCATATACGTATTGCGCAAAAGCAAGAACTTAAAAAAGAATCTACAATGCTGATAGGCATTGCACATAAATATTAACTCAAAGCAGAATTTACTTACACATATAAATGTAATGTAACAACATCAATCCCTAAACTTATGAACAACCTATGCAAGATATGAAATCACACGTATCAATCTGTCACCATGTCCCGAATGGTAAAAGTGGCATGGCAGCAACTGTATTAGGAGATATGCAGTTGATATTTCTAGAAGCTGTGGAAGTCGAAGTAGCATCCCAAGGCTCGGTTTCTTGGCTCCTCACATACTCGATTTCTTCGTGGTTTCCTTCGACAGCAATAGCCTTTTGCGACGCACTGATGCTTTCCAATTCCTTGGTGACTTCTCTCATACTAGGCCTATTTCTCCCATTCAAGTGCAAGCACCTTTTCGCGAGGTTGGCAACTGCAGCAATCTCTCCCCTGCCTCCTTGCTCCACAACTTGAGCATCAAGAATATCGAACAATTCGTCTCTCTCCATTGTCATGATGAAGTATGTAGCTAAACTTCTACCTTCTTGCGACCTCGTGGTAGATATTGCCCTCTGCCCTGTCAAGAGCTCAACAAGCACTACACCAAAGCTGTAAACGTCGCTCTTATCTGTATACTGGCTTGATTGGAAGTACTCGGGATCCAAGTACCCAAATGTGCCATGTACTAATGTTGTGAGGTGAGTTTGATCAATAGCAACTGATCTTGATGTCCCGAAATCTGCTACTTTTGCTCGGTATTTGAGATCAAGTAGTATGTTTGCAGACTTGATGTCGCGATGAAAAATGGGGGTAGAAGCTGTGGAATGCAAGTAGGACAGAGCTCCTGCTACTTCAGTAGCAATCTGTAAACGCATTTTCCATGTAAATATCATGAACTCTTCGTTCTTTTCGTGCAAGTACTGAGAAAGTGTTCCATTTGGGACAAACTCGTAAACAAGAAGAGGCACTTCTGTTTCCAAACAACAGCCTAGCAGCTTCACAATGTTCCTATGATTAATCTGTGAGAGAATCACAACCTCATTAATAAAGGACTCAATTTCACCAACATTCTCTATCTTCGACTTCTTGACAGCAACAATCCTTCCATCAGGCAACATTCCTTTATAGACAGTACCTTGACCACCTTGTCCAAGAACCCTATTCGCATTGAAACGATCAGTAGCTTTCTCCAACTCCTTGGAACTGAACACATTTGTTTGCTCAACATTGCCTTGACACGAAGAGAGCTGTTGTTGCAGCAACAAACCACCATTTCTTTTGAAGAAATGTTGCCTTCGTTTAGCCTTGTTTTGCTTCTTGATCATTTTGTATAACCACCATACACCAGCAGCTAAAAACAGCAGCCCAAAACCAGATCCAAGACCTGCACATCACTTAAATAAGCCAATTACAACAATTGTTACAATCCAAGAGACTGAGATTGGAGTGTACAATGTCACATACCTATAATTAGTCCACTGATTTGAACTTTCTTGCTTACACATCTGAAAGATCCTCCAAAATTCTCACAAGTACCAGTTCCATTACACGTAGACGATGGATCCCACAAGCATTCATCAACATCTGAGGAAAAAAGGAAACAAAAACATGGATAAGCATATGCTCTTGATTCTTGAAATAGATATATAAGTGCGCGTATTTGAAGTACCTTCGCATCTACCACCAAGATAAGGGTTCCCTTCATACCCATTATCACAATAGCACTGAAGAGTTAATTTATCTGGGTTCACATCCGAATCTGCATAACCAGTACCACAGGAGAAGAAGAAACCTACACTCCTTTCACGATCTATTTGCCCTGGCATTTTGGTTTGTAGTACAGACCATTCCAAAACTGCAGGAGCATAGTCCAAATCTCTCATGAAAGAAACACAAGATGACTTGTTGATTTCCTTGCTAAACCAATCTTTATCAGCCAGGAACGCGTACGCGCATTCCTGAGGCCTTGAAGTGTTGAAAGTCACATTGAAAGCATCAAGAAATGTGGAGATTGTTGCCTGACAGCAATTGCTGCCACTTACACTTGCATTGGTGCTGCAACGGGAGAGGCACTCAACGCGAACTTGATTTACACCCGGTTTTGAAGGATTGATTGAGGCTCGACTGTTGCAACCCGCAGCACTGAAAATGCTTTTCTCTTGGGAGTAAACAAAAGTACTGCCAGTGAAGTTCACAGCTGCACCAGCTGATCTGATGCCTTGACAGCCTGAGGACAGTATCGGACTGTTTACGCGGATCAGACCAGTAGGCCTGGGATCTTTCCCATTTGGCAAAACAATTGCAAGAACCTCCAGGTTGGCTTTCTTCAAGAAAGGCACAGAGCTCGTGCTGGAACTCGAATTCCTGCACTCTATCTCGAACCATTCATCAAGAAAACAACCTTGTCTGATGCCAAAAGGATATGGGATCTTGATGGTTCCATCCCCGCACGTTTCTTGACAATTAGGCTTTGTCAGATTCACTGATGCTGAAACTGCCAGTGTACTCAATGTTGGCCAAAACAACAGGATCATGAACTGCATAGCCATAACAGTAACTGTATCTGTTTCTGTTTCTAGATCAAGAAATGACCAATTTTATTATATCCTTTAAACTGTTTCTTTTTGGTCTCTGTATATAGATGAGACACAGTTCAATGACTTTTGAAGCAATCATAGTACTTTTCCAACATAGGTCCACCATTTTTGAAATTGTCAGCAAGTCAAGAGAGGCCATCTCCATTGAACTTTTCTTTGTCATTAATGTGTAACAATGAAGATTTACAATATTCAATTGCTGATAATTCTTGCTTTTGGTAAGAAACTATATTTTGTTTTTATAAACAATTTGGAAATGTGAAAAAAAAAAAAAAAAAAAAAAAACTTGATGTAACTCATTACTTACCATTGAGAAAAAGGAAATTTCTTTGCAGGTTTTTTCAAAACCTCATGGCATGAGCTTTTTTGCATACGTTTTGACTTTATTATGAATTATTTGTGTCCATTTTCAATATTCATCTTCTAGCACTCTTGCACTGTTTCATGCATATACAGTGTTTGGTTCATCTTTTGGAATAAGAGAAATGTTGAGTTAACTCAGTCAATTTAATTTCATGATTTAAAATAATAAAATGATAAAAAAAGAAATTGATGTCCTTTTGCGTTTCGCGGGTACAGTCTTCACCGTCTCCCGCCTCCCGCCTCACAACCCTACCTGTTCGCCGTCGATTCTGTTTACTCCGTCGCCGGTTTCCTGTCTCCGTTCTCCATTACTCTCGCGAGGTGATACAGCTTGACTCTGCTGAACAGAAATAGGTGACAATATAATTTTTGCATCACAACATCACGAAACAATGTCTTAGGGTTCAATGATTTGTTTGAAGTGTTATTTTTATTTTATTTTTTAATGATGAAATCAGTATGTTATTGCATGAAACTTCGATTTGATTGTTAGTGCTACATACATTATTTCCAGTTTGAATGTGTTTCTCTACACTGCTCTGTTACTTGCTGTGGTCTTTGGGCTTTAAATCATAAAGGTCTCTCCTTTGGGGGCAGTTGATGCGTTTCCCAAATTGGGTTGCTCTTGTTCTTCGAGAGCCTCTCTGGGTTGCTCATGTTTTTCTACCTTAGTGTTCACAAAATAATTGATATGTTTGTAATAAAGTATAAAGGGCTGCATGCTAATGCTAAAAGCTTTGGGGTCTTATATTGAGAACTTTGTCTAATTGGCTTGTAGACAGTAGCATTGGCAAATAATTAGCATTTCAATTTCTTCAAGTTTTCGTTTAATTGTGTAAAGGGTTTTGTATTCATATTTTGTTAGATCACAAAAGTACCAACATATCACATATGCTGTTGACAGGTAGTACTAGTTTTTGGTTAATGTACTATGTTGTGCTTGTTGATGGTGTTTGGGTTGTTCGTTAGGACATCAGTCTTCATTCACTACAGCATTTACATCTTATCTTGCACATGAGTTTGTATTTGTGGCTTTAGTTATATATTACGGTTAAATGCTTTAGCCTTTCAGGCATGCGCTTTTGCTTTGGAGATATGCATGCTTGGTTTAGGTTGGTTTTGGGGAAAATAAAGAAAAGAACAAGATGAACCACAAACTTTTGTTTTTCAAAATCACCAAACCAAACTAGCCCTGTTTTACAAAGAAAACCTAATCTAAACAAAATTCGACCTTGTTAATTGGTTTGGTTTTTCAGTTTGAGCTATCCTATCTCCTAGGTGGGTTTTTAGGCCATTATATTTTTAAGGACTAAAAAGAAAGTTAGAAAGAAAGCAATAACCAAATCAATTCTTTTATATATATCCAAACTATTAAGCTCATGGAACTCGTATGCCAAAATCCCTAAGATCAAGTCAACCAATTGTTTCTCTTTTTCGTTTTACTTAGCTTCAATTCCTTTGATTTATTTTTCTTATTTCCACTTCAAGTTTTTGAGCTTATCTGTAATTGGAATTTTGTGAAGTGAGCGTGAGAAATAATGGCAATGGATAGGTCTGATGGCCGTACAGCAAACCAATTGAGACTGCTTGCTTGTTCTCGTAACATTCTTAATCGTGCTCATGGTTCTGCTAGTTGGTCTCAAGGTAAATACCTCCACTAAATAGTCTATTCCTCCACTAAATCATGCGTGAGATCAAATTTCATTTTGTCAAGTAGCCTTGTTTTGGAAAATGTTGATGGATCAATATTGTTTGGTTTTAGGAGATACAAAAGTTCTTGCTGCAGTTTATGGACCGAAAGCTGGAACAAAGAAGAATGAAAACCCTGAGAAGGCTTGCATTGAAGTCTTGTGGAAGCCTAAAACAGGGCAGATTGGTTAGTTTTTTTTTTTTTTTTTTCGCCTTTTTATATGAACTAGACATGCATATCTATAGATGTAAAAATACCTTTTAGATATGATATATTACAATTGCAGTATAATATCACCAAAACATGTTTTGACATAGAGGAGTACTACTCTTTCCCCAATGCATGTGGCTCAAGGAGTTTCTCTGATAATTGATTATTTTATTTATTCTGTAGAAATTGATTTTTATTAGTAGAAACCTAGTGATGAAACCTTGGAAGTACATTCACCATATAGCAGTTACTGATAGAAATTTATTAAGCCTAATGCATTCTCATATAGCTTGATTCACCAATCATGAATTCTGAGTTTATTATGTTATTTATGTATAATGGTTTGACATTCATATTGACTGGTGGAATTAGAGGCATATTGTTAGTTCTGGTTCAGAGTGCCTTATGCAATCCTGACCTCTATTTTTTCACATATTCCCACTTTATTTAGGAAAACCTGAGAGAGAATATGAGATGGTACTGAAGAGGACATTGCATAGCATCACAACATCAATTATAGTTCAGGTAAGGCAGTCTATGCATTGAACATAAATATCTTTGTCGGTACGCATTGATAATTTCTAGATCCTTCAAATCCAACAACTGATGGTATTGTTGGTCAATTGACTTTTCTAAACTATTCTCTGATACTGCAAATAATATAGTTCTCTCTGTGTGATTTTCATAATGTAATCAAATTCCAGCCTCTGCCGATATTAAAATCCTCAAAGAACTATGGATTTGCCACTATTTTTATTAGGAATGATTTTGCAAGAATCAGACCTAGGATATTTTGCATCCAGTGGAATTTCTCTTTCATAGGTTGGGAGTGTGAATGTCCCATCAAATCCTAATCCTTCATATCTACCACTGCCCGGGGCTTATCTTTATGGAATCCCAAATTTTAGGCATTATATTTACATAGAGGCAAATGGTAATAATGATGAAGTATGGATACAGAGATTAACTTAACTATTCAGATTATACCATTCATGATCATTATCAAATGCTTTTAACTTTCCTCTTGAGTCAGTTACATGAATGTTATGCTTGTCTAGAAATCTGGACCACCTTGTGTCCATCCCCTGTTTTTTGGATTGTTTTTTTCTTTAAGATAATTGAGTCCAAAATCAGTTTCCTGTTACGGTTCTTTAGCTTTTGATGTGTATCATGCTGAAGTTAGTGACAAGGATTGTCACTTGACTAGCATCTTTAGTTGACATTCATTTTTTATGTTTAAATTTCAGGTAGTCAATGATGATGGCGCTGTATCCTTCATAGTCATGCATTGTTATACAATTTGATGATGGTCATTTCTGCATGTAAATGTGTACTATTAAATGCAACTTTTCACTGTTTTCCCATTTAATTTTCATTGACTTTGGGGTTATTTGAACAATCATGCAAATCCTAGCTAGATGCAAAGCTTAATCTTTAGCCTCTGCTGAATTCTCATGGTTTACACCTTTATAGTTTCAAATTGAAACCCATGGATGTTCCAATGATATGATGTCATTCCTTACCTTTTACCCATTTCCCTTCTCCAATATTGAAATGACTTTACTTATATATTTCTTTGTTACTACGATCTTCACTTTCCTTGAAGCATCTATATTTGAAGATGCCCTTAACTATATCCTTGTATAGCTTCTCCCATGCCATAAATGCATCATGTGCTGCACTTGTAGATGCTGGAATCCCTTTAAAGCATCTTGCTGGTAATACTGCTCTAAGTCATTTCTTACTGTGTTCATTCTGATAAACGTGCTTTGACTGATTAATACTGGTTGTGCAGTTGCAATTTGTTGTTGTTTGGCTGAGAGTGGATGTGTTATCTTGGACCCCACCAAATTAGAAGAGCAGGTTTGTATGCTTATCTTATTTGATTTTCTGTCATCTTTCTTAGTTGCAGATCGATGAGGACTAGTTGTCATGGAATTATTATTTGTATTCGACTTTTTATTGGCATTATAATCAAAATAGAGCCTGACAACAGAAATGAAGATCATAAAAAAAAAAAAAGGAAAAAAAGAAGAAAAAAAAAGAAGAGAAGTGATGGATTCAAATGTAATAAAAATGTCAAAATTGAAAGGAAAGAAAAGATGTATGGGTTGGACTCTAACATGCTCAACTATTTTTCTATATAGTAAGAGGGACTTTTTTTTTTTTGAAGGTATAGTAAGAGGGAATTTTGTTCTTGATGAAAATTAATTCTTACCAGTTCATTGACGGTTACCTAACCACTAAGGGTGGCGCAGTTGGTTAATCCAGCTGTGTGAGTGGGAGGAGATCTCAGGATCAATTCTCACTCAACACATCATTAGTGGTGGTGGTGTAAGAGACCACTTTGGTGCGGTAAGGTGCCAAAAACTCTAGGCTAGGGTTAAGAGAAATATTCTCTTTCCTGAACAATATTGGTTACTTGTATATATACCTTTAGGCCGTCGATTATCAAAAAAAAAAAAAAAAAAAAAATTAACGGTTACCAAACGACCACTTGTATACAACCAATCAATGGGTAGACAAAGAAGTTGGAAATTTGCTAGAAGACGGGTGGTTAACTTCAGTTGGACCACTGCACAATAAGTGGCACAATATTTTGTCCTGAGCCTGGGTTAATTATCTTCAGTCAATACAGATTCAAAGTTGCAATCAAGATAAAAAAATTCCATTTCACAGTATCCGCTTGATTATGACGGCATAAATTATATCTCAAACTTTTAGGCTTTTGGGAATGGGATGACTTGTATTTGAACATGTTTTTATAAGTGCAGAAGATGAAGGCATTTGCATATTTGGTCTTTCCAAATTCAGTTCTCTCAGTACTACCTGAAGAATCCGTAATTAAGGAAGGTGAGCCCATCGAAAATGGGATCATCACTTCTGTTAGCCATGGTGTGATGGAAGGTATGCTTGGTCCTAATTGGTCCTTTTAATCTTGTATCAAATCTTTTTGTTATCTATACTATTACATATCTGATTATATCCCATGTCAACCAGTCTAGTATTCTATAAAAAACTTTCTTAGGGTTGTATCTATTCAAATAACTGTATTCATCAAATGACAGGGTATTATGTTCATTGTTTTGGCTGATCGGAACTCAGTATTTCAAGTTAGTTTTTGCATCAAGTTAGAGACCTCATTGACTGAGAAAAATGGGGAATATAACTTAAATTGAGGGTTTTGGGCGTTTGAAGAATCCGAAATATGCTTCATGGAATAAAATATCAACATTTAATGAAATTTTCACTAACTTCACAATAAAGTTGATTGCCATAAATTGAGATTTATGGTAAAGTGGATGGTTTAGTCTGTCCTGCCATAAATTATTTTCTAAACATTATATTATTCCCTCTCTTTCATTTACACCGTTTTTTTAATGGTGAGTATTTTGTAGTGATCTTGGGGTGATTTTATCATGCATCATCTAGGTTATGAACACAGTATCTTGCATCTAAGTTTGGATTCTGGTTTTGAGAGGAAAAAAAGTTCAAATAATCTCTGTTTTAAGAATTAAAAATTCTAGTGGTTAGCAGATGTATGAACAGTTTGGTGCTTCGCGTAGGTCCTCTTATGAATTTATTGAAGCATATATCTATGAATGCATGGCTTTTATAAATACTATTTATGGATATGCGCTGTGTTATCTAATTTAATTTTCTGGTTCTTGTCAAATTTGTATACTAGTGGAAGATCATTTTCATTGTGTTGAGCGAGGGCGCGCTGCAACATCAAAGATGTCCACATTTCTTAGAAAGAGTCTGCAATCACAACTTCCTGGTGACTCATCCAAAGCTGGGTGATTTTGTGTCTCAGATACTGTGCCTATCTCGCCAAATCATCCTAGTTATTTTGTAGACTTTTCTGGGCTGGAATGAGTTTATAATTATTTTATACTTATCCAAGTTTAGGTTCTATATCTAATCCACACATCTTCATGACATTTGTACGAAGAGTTGTGTTATTTTTGTAAAGAATTCATATTTTGGAGTCTTAATCTATTAGTATAATATCAGATTTGTTGAGTCCATTCAAGATTGATGCTGACATATTCTTTTGTTTTCATTACAAAATTTGCCAGATTCTCCTTTCTAGAAGGACAATACTTGTTGAAGTTACCTAACACCCAGCCCTACATTCCTACCTCATTTTCTGCACCATACTATTTTTCTACTGTTAGACTTCAGTGACATAAACTTCTATTTTTCAATGTACACATTCATTGTCAAGGTAGGTCAAGGTGTGATAATAAGGTAGATGTTATATAACAATTTATTACATGTGTTTTATTTATGCAAGACTCAGACAATAGTCATGAATAACTCCGGGAAATATTTAAGTGTGCGTTAGTCGTTAAGTGACATTCGCTGACAGTAAGAGTTGACATGTTGGAAACAAACAATGACATGTTCTAGATTAACATGGAGCGTGTCATTTAGCGTGCATTTAAAACATGCACCTACATAAAACATAAAACTCCACACGGAAAGTGCCAGTTTCTTCATACACATAGATTGACATCATTATCAAGCACTGTGTCTGTGTGTACTGACTTGTGTCTTGAATGGTAGGCAATAAGTAGAGGGAAAAACTTCAAAGATGCACAAGACTTGTCCGTTCTAGGTGACTTACTTCTTGGACTTTCTTTCCAAGATTGACTAAATACTGGCAAGGTATGATAGTATTTTAGGTACTGAATACAAGAACACTCTCTTTTGCCGGTTACTAATCAGTGTGTACAGGTACTGATATTGTATCAGCCAACCAAATACATAAGGGATCCATGGAGGACCAGCCACTGCTTCAAGAGAAGATTGCTGACTTACAGTCTGCTACAATCGAAGAGTTCTTAGATGGGGGTCCAGTGGCAATCAGGTTGTGGACTTGGCTTGTGGGGTGGGAATCAAGGCTGCTTTGGCTCCTTTCTGGGTCGTCTATTGTTGTTTCAGTTGCCAACTATATGATCAGCTTTGTGACTATCATGTTTACGGGACATTTGGGCGCTGAGCAGCTTGCTGGGGCCTCTATAGCAAGTGTTGGAATGCAAGGATTTGCCTATGGAGTTATGGTATGTCTTTGTTGCCTTCTTGATTCCTAACATAACATTAGTTGCTATTAACTTTCAGCATGAAGTGACAAATATATATAGACAGAACTGTGAAATTGTTGAAATGTTTCCTATTGCTTGAAACTTATCCGGTTTTAATTCATCAGCTAGGAATGGCTAGTGCTGTGCAAACTGTATGTGGGCAAGCATATGGAGCGAAAAAATACGCAGCAATGGGTATCATATGCCAAAGAGCAATAGTCCTGCACCTGGGCGCAGCTGTGCTCTTCACATTCGTGTATTGGTACTCTGGCACAATCCTCCTAGCAATAGGCCAAACTGCGAGCACATCAGAGCAAGGCCAAGTTTTTGCGCGTGGATTGATCCTTCAGCTTTATGCATTTGCGCTTGCCTGCCCCATGCAGAGGTTCCTCCAAGCGCAGAACATAGTGAACCCTTTGGCTTACATGTCTGTTGGGGTGCTCCTACTGCACACCCTCCTCACATGGATTGCTGTTTATGTCTTGGACTATGGACTTCTCGGCGCAGCTCTCATACAGTCTCTCTCGTGGTGGTTTATCGTCATTTTGAATGGACTTTACATTGTCTTGAGCCCATCTTGCCGCGAAACTTGGACTGGTTTATCTGTTAGAGCTTTCAAAGGAATTTGGCCTTACTTCAAACTCACCGTTGCTTCTGCTATTATGCTATGGTAAGTAATTGAATCTTAGATAGCGTTTATATTAAAATAATTGGAATGGAATGGGAATCAAGATTCCATAGCCATTAATATGACCAAAAAAAATCATAATTCAAATATGAACAATGAGAAACGCTACCTTAAACTCTCTTTCATTCATTGTCATGTCACTGATTGCTTTTGTATGTTGATGAAGCTTGGAGGTATGGTACTTCCAAGCACTTGTTCTTATATCGGGTTACCTCCCCAATCCAACAATATCACTCGACGCAGTTTCCATCTGGTTAGTAATTAAAAGCACAAAACTTCCAGATTTTCATCGTTTTTGTCGAAAAAACTAACCTCAAAACCTCTTGCTCCTGATTTCAGTATGTACTATTGGAACTGGGACATGCAGTTCATGCTGGGACTAAGTACAGCAGCCAGGTTTGTAACAAGAAAATTGTTGGAGGTTTTGACAAGTAACTTACATTTTGATGAACTAAATATTATTGCAGTATTCGAGTTGGCAACGAGCTTGGTGCAAGCCATCCAAGGGTTGCAAGATTTTCAGTCATTGTAGTGATTGGAACCACCATTGTTATCAGTTTGATTTTTACTGCAATAGTTGGGATATTCGGGTCGGGATTGGGGAAGCTATTTTCGAGTGATGACGAGGTTATAGATGCAATGGCCAGCTTGACTCCTCTGCTTGCCATTTCTGTTTTCTTGAATGGGATTCAACCTATTCTCTCTGGAGTGGCCATTGGAAGTGGATGGCAAGCTCTTGTAGCGTATGTGAATTTAACTACTTATTACGTCATTGGTCTTCCCATTGGGATTGTTCTTGGCTTCAAAACCAGTTTAGGAGCTGCAGTAAGTTGAATCTCTCTGTTTTTGGATGCAAATACACATTTTTGATTCAAGATGAATTGGACAAACCAAGTTTTCTGTGTTTTTGCAGGGTATTTGGTGGGGGATGATTGTGGGAGTTGTTTTGCAGACACTGACTCTAGCTGTCTTGACTCTCAGAACAAATTGGGATGCAGAGGTAACAGTCTTATATTGTTAGATGCAATGTTTTGAAAACATGATTGGTATCAAAGCTAGCAATTCGAGTTTTGGGTTCAGAAGGCCTACCCATACTTGACCCAAAAGAGGCGCGAGTTCACGTAAGTTGCCTGGTCCGACCCTCTTTCGCAAAAATGCGGGTCAAGTGTATTGAAACAAAAATCCAGCCAGATCAATCAAATCGATAACATAGTCAACAGACCGGATCCTAAAATCAAACCAGCCGGATTGTTCCGGTTCTTACGACGTTTTGTTTGTTTGTAGGTTGAGAAGACCAAGGAACGTTTGCAGAGATCTGCTCAAGGAGAGAATTTATACTTGGTGGATGCCATATAATTGACAATTCTTGAAATCTTTTGTACTATTTTACATTGGGTTGCTGTTGTAGACCAAAATAGCCAAATAAGTTGCCTTATTTATCTGTCATTGATGCACTTATGGTTTTTGTACATTGTGAATCAACTGAACAACCAAGTTAACAACTACATAAGCTGCATTTCATGGTATGTTACGATGAACTGACGAACAATATTTATATCGATTGTATGTGATTTTCATATCGAATATTGTGAAATATGCCTCCTCTTGACATAAAAGTTAGATCATCTACTTAATACCTTCAATTTTTGTTCGAATCAACTTTAATATGATATCAGTGACTATTCTTTTTTGGATACAATGACCCGTCCAACTAGAATAAAGTTGTAACTTAATGATGAATTATATGTTTGGTAAACCAAACCTCGAAATACCAATAGTTTGATAAAATTGACATTTAATTATTTTGCTCGCACGAAACAACTCTAAGGACTTGTTTGTTAACACTAATTGCTCATTTAAGGATGTGCCACCTAGGTTTTGCTTAAAGGATGGTGGTGTCATATGGGATATATAAGTTGTTTAGTAAAAATCGGATTTTGTCACTTTTAAAGAGCGGAACAGTGAAAAGCTCCTTAAAGAAGCTGTTTTGGTGCAGGAGCTAAACAACTCCTGTGAGGAACGATACCTTCTTTAAGAAGCTAAACGGTCGACCATTTTTTGATTTATGGTCGACCGCTTAATTTCATGTATGACTTTCAAGTAAAAGCACATACTAAAATGACTTTTAGGTAAAAAGTCAATGCAAGAATGATCGATAAAAAAAACAAAATGGTCGATTGTTTCATTTCTAAATTGAATAGACTGCAAATGGTCGGCTGTAGTTATCATTACGGTCCACCGTTTGGTAATTTGTACATATTTTACCTCGTTATAGTTGTTTTTTACCAAACAAACTTTTACAATCCACACTCCATACAGTCAAGAATTTACCATACATAACTAACTTTTTGAAGTACCTCCTTACAATTCTTTAAAGTTTTCACCCCTCTTTCCAGCTTTTTAAGGTACTGCAAGATTTTCAGTAGACTAAATAAACCAGGCCTAAATATGCGTGCCTCCGGTTGTACGTACGATACTATTTATGTGCACAGAACCTAATATAGAAACATTCTATTTCATAGCAAATTAGTAGTTCAACATGCCTTTTACCTAACCCCAACACCTACACCTGTACTATTTTCCACAAATAAGACTTTAATAATATATTTAACTAGATTTTTTTGTTATGACTAGTTAGATTTTGTGTCGTAATTGTCAAGGATTGCCCCAACAAACAATCAAAGGATGTGTTGGCACATATAATTAACTACTAATTCCCACTAACACATATGACGTAACTAATGAAACGGGTGGTGATAAATCCAAACTTTGTTTAGATAAATCCACACCTTTTTGTTTGTTAGGACAAAAATACCCCCAATCTTTTGCCTTCGCTCCTTAGTCCTCTTTGCCCGCAATGCTCCGGC
>JAYMTA010000571.1:0-26696 GCA_036897625.1 Pelargonium cotyledonis
CACGGCCATCCCATGGAGGCTCCCCACTCCATAGCCTCCCGCAACGCCCACCCCTCCGCCTCATCTACCTCCATAACAGCTCGCACGGACTGACATCCAGCCCCCATGCACTCCCCCCTATCGTTCCTCGCCACCCACCCAATGCCAGTCCATTCTTCATCCGCAAACACAGCTGCATCGGAGTTGATTTTTATAACTCCCGTGGCCGGCAACACCCATCTTCTCCGGTCACCACTGTTCACCGTCCCACCTCCCCCACTCTGCTCCCTCGACCTCGCCTCGGTCCATCCCTCGAATAACTCCACGCTCATCCTCAAAGTCTTATCCGAGGGCCACACCACATTGTTCCAAACCTTCTCGTTCCGGGCACGCCACAAAAACCAGCACAGCGAGGCAGCTCTGCCCCTCGTCGGACCATCCTCCAACTCCATCACCTTGGTCCACCATTGCCTGAAACTGTCCAGCCCATTCCACAATGTCCTCACGCCACTTCGCCTCCAACAGTCCACCGCCTCTCTACTGCCAAGAAGAGCATGCTCCACACTCTCTGGCTCGTTACCACACAGGTCACACATAACCCCAACATTCACCCTTCGTTCCCAAAGTCTCACATTCGCTGGGATATAATTTTTGCATGCCCTCCACACCAAAATCCTCGCTTTTGCTGGGCACTTTAAACTCCACAGCCGCCGCCACATATCTCGATCAACATCTTGCACTTGAGGCCTCTCCTCCGACCTCCTCAATGACTTATAAGCCGATTTGACCGAGTACATTCTATTCTTTTCCCACCTCCAACACCACGAGTCATCAATATTCCTCCTACTCAGCACAATACTCCCAATGGCATGCATATCCTCAACTGAAACCAACTAGGAAATAAGACCCCAGTCCCATTCACGCCTGGTCCCTTCAAACAAACACTTCACCGTCACCTCCTCCCACCAACTCGGCGCCTCTGACCTGATTCGCATCCCCTCCACCCTTGGCAACCACGGGTCTTTAAAGATACGCACTGCTTCTCCATTACCTACCCGCATATAACACCCCATTTTTAATAACGGTTGAGCCGCACGGATGCTCCTCCAAAAGTAACTTGGGTTTGAACCCACAGCGGCATCTAAAAACGAAGAATGGGGAAAATATCTCGCCTTCAACACTCTCGCCAACAAACTACTCGGCCTCGTCAAAATTCTCCAACCTTGTTTTCCAAGTAATGCCAAGTTGAGTTCCCTAAGCTTCCTCATGCCTAGGCCACCCTCGCCCTTATCATTACAAAGCTTGTCCCACGAGCACCACCTCATTCCTCTCGACCCGCTTGAACTCGGTCCCCACCAAAACGAGTTCATTATTCTTTCTAATTCCGCACAAGTGTCTACCGGAAGAAGATAAATACTCATTGCATAATTTGGAAGAGTCTGCGCCACTGTTTTTAACAAAACTTCCTTACCTCCCTTCGACAACAGCCGTCCACTCCACCCTCTAATCCGGCTCGCCACCTTGTCTTTGATAAAACGTAAGACCTCGCTCTTCTTTCTTCCCATGCACATCGGTAACCCCAAATATCTGCAAACTCCCTCCTCCTCCCTTACTCCCAACAAGTTGCTCATTGCCGTCCGCACATTGTCTTCCACCTTTGAGCTAAAAATCAGAGTTGACTTATTGTAGTTAACCAATTGGCCACTAGCTCTTTCATACACCGCAAGCACCTCCTTCACAAAAGCAGCCGCCTCCGTACCCGCCTTAAAAAATAGGAAGTTATCGTCTGCGAAGAAATGATGTGAAATAGATGGCGCCGACCTCGCCACCCGACACCCGTGTATCTGTCCCCTCCGTTCTCCATCTTTCAACAACATAGACAAGCCTTCCGCACAAATTATGAATAAATACAGCGAAAACGGGTCGCCTTGTCGAATTCCCCAACCCGGGATTATCTCCTCCGACAGCCCCTTCCCCAATATAATTCTGTATCGAACTGTTGTCATGCACATACTCATCCACTCCAACCAGCTATCACAAAAACCCATTGCTCGCATCACATCGATCACAAACCTTCACTCAACTCGATCATATGCCTTTGCCATGTCGAGTTTTAGGGCGGCTACTCCTACCTTCCCTTGGGTTCTCTTCTTCACATAGTGCAAAATTTCCGTCGCCAACCCTATGTTGTCCGAAATTAGCCTCCCGGAAAGAAATGCACTTTGCAATTCCGATATACAAGCACCCAACACCTTCCGTAATCTGTTTGCCAACACCTTCGCGACCAACTTATAAAGAACATTACACAATGAAATTGGTCTCAAATCCCTCATCATCTCTGGGTTTGTCTTCCTTGGGATTAACACAATCAATGTATTATTCAACTTAATCGGCATTGTCCTCATCTCCAAAATCTTACCACAAGCATCCGTCACGTCCGCCCCAACTACATCCCAATATTTCTTGAAAAATGTCAGGTTGAGCCCATCAGGGCCCGGGGCTTTATCCACATGCATTGAGTTCAAAGCCGCCTGAACCTCCTTCCCGAGGTCGAAACATGAAAGTATTTTGTGTTGGCATCTCTTCCCGCCAACCAAAACAACTTTACTCTTTGTCTCCAATATGTCCCGTATGCATCGAGAGCCTTGTAATAATCCTCACGGACGTCCCCTTGATCTTGACCTCCGCTATGAGTTACCAAAGCTCGTGTCTCCTTCACCTTCCGCAACAACTCCTTGACCTTAGGCCTTCCCCAATCCATTAATGCCCTGCTGCTCCTACTAATCTTCTCCATAATACAGCTGTCTCCCCGCCGTCTCCAGCTCCTCACGACCATCTCACGACAACCCGGTTCTCCGATCCAACAATTCTCGAACCGGAACCTTCTCTCCCGCCTTTCCCGTCCCTCTACTATTGGAATAATAAGCAATAGTGAGTGATTCGAAGTGACCCATGGCAAGTTGATCACCTGAAACCCTTCAAACTTCCTCACCCATCTCTCCGTCGCCAGTGCCCTGTCAAGCCGTTCCTCAACACAGTCCCTGGTTCCCCGTCCTCAACACCAGGTAAATTGGTATCCTTCCTACCAATATCAGTCAACTCACTGTCACTTATTACCTCAGCGAAACCTTCCATCGGCCAATACGGATGTGGATTCCTTCCCTTCTTGTCCTTCGCCGTCAATATAATTAAAGTCGCCCACACATAGCCAAGGCAGGTCAGATTGCCCCGCCAAGCATCTCAACCGGTCCCACGACTCCCTCATACGGCTACGAACTGGTTCCCCATAAAAACCGGTTACCCTTCATTCGCCCCTCCTCTCACAAACAACTTTCACATCAATAAAATACCTCGAGTAACTGAATAACTCCAAGTCCACCTTCGATTTCCATAAAAGAGCCAATCCTCCACTCCTCCCTATACAATTTACCACAATAAGACCAACCATTCCTAGCTTCACCTTAACCTTCTCCAACTTACTTTTATCACAACGAGTCTCCTTCAAAAACACCAACTCTGGCTTCCTCTCTCTTACCATGTCGGCGAGATCATTGACTGCTCGTGGGTTGCCCAAACCACGGCAGCTCCAACTAAGGCAACTCATTGGTCCTGGCGGAGCTCCTCTCGGGAGTCCGCCAATATCGCGTGTTTTGGATGACCATCCTTCATAGCTACCTCCTCATCCCCACCTGTTACTACTTCCTCTCCCACTCGTCTCTTTTTCTTATTTGTAATATCAAGTACAGTGTCCTCTATCTCCTTGTCCCTCATACCCTCCTCCACTGTATTGGAGGCCTCCACCTTCCCCGGCTCACTCTTGCTGCGCCCCCCAACCCCAAGAGCATCACTTCCCACCCCCAACTTCTACGGTTCCAACAGCTACTTGGACGATGCCTGTGCCATCGTAGGTTCCGCTGAGGCCCTCATGAAAACTCCATATTTCTTGTCCACATCATCTGGCATGTCCAGCAAAGCCTCACATCTACTATCACTATGCCCAAACAAACCGCAATAAAAGTAAAAGGTCGGCACCCTTTCATACTTAAACTCCTCGCGATCAACCCTCATCCATATTTCCTTATCTTCATACCATTCTTCAACGGTTTCCTAATGTCAATTATCACCCTTATGCGTAATGCCCTACCCCGTCCACCTGTGAAATTCTTCTTGTCCGCTTCCACATAAGTCCCTATGAAGTTGCCTATGTCCGTACACACCCTCTCCGTTATGTACCCCGGCGGCACCCTGTGCAACTGTACCCAAAACAGAACTGTGTGCAATGGCACTTGCAGCGGGTCCAACTCCGGTTCCACCCTACTACAAACCAGTACATGTCTATTAAAAAACCAAGGCCATCCCTTTAAAGCCCTCATCATATCCTTCTCATGAAAAAACTTGAACATATACCGGATGACACCATCATCCGCCACCGGCAACTCTTCCACGTTCATTTTCCTCAATGGCCTCCACAACGAGGCCATCATACTCTGCATCGCCTGAAAGTTTATTGGAACTTCTGTGAGAAATCTGCCCACCAACGTCCATTGGCTCACCACTGGTGCAACCGCCATAGTCTGATCTTCGCCATAGTCCAGATCTGGTAGTTCATTATCGTCCACAATGGTTATTGCTACACATCTCTTCTCCAAACCCTCCACCACCTCCTCCGTTTTGCCTTTCCCCTTGCTGTCGTGCTTCTCCGCCATCACTCCTACCTTTGATCACACGTCACTTGCTAGAAAAAACCCTAGAAAAACCCTATCCACCAGTAAATTGTATTTCTCTAACTAGTCAACAGACTAGACACTAGTCAATATACTAGACTCCAATTGGTCCCCCCCACAGGTTTCTTAATCATATAATTTATTTTCTAAATATATTTTATCTTTTTATGACCCCTTACATACATTTTTACGTCAATAATACATTTGAAGTAGACAACAGTGCAACACAAACACGATTTACATTTTCATTGTAGTTGTTGTATCTTGTTATTCATGTATCGTGATTTCCTATTAAATAGGTCATTTTTTTTTACATTATAAACTTAGTACTAGCTTAAAATGTTAATATTTGAATAAATTATTACTATAGTCAGTCATGACTAGTTATATCATTAGAGAAGACTTGAAAACCAGTGGTCAAAACTTGTCACTAATTGAAATATGCTTAATTACTCTGCAGGTCCCCAATTTATCAGATTCTGATCACAACGGTCCTCTCAAAAAATAATTGATTTCAGTAGTCCCCATACTTAAAAATAATTGGTCACACAGGTCCAATTTTAACACCCATTAGACTGAGCCGTTAAGTATGATTTGCTGGCATTTTTATTTAAATTTTCATACGACACATCAGCTGACACGTCAGATGAAGGACCAACGCGCGCGTGCCACGTTGTCCACGTCAGCGGACCCAACTTGCCTCAAAATGACGCCGTTGTCTCCATCTATTTGAATCTGTAAGGAGTCATCGTCGATTAGGGTTGTGGTAGTGATCTTCGGGAACGGTGGTGAGGATTTGAGGTGGAGAAGACCTTCGATTGGAGCAGCTATCTTGAAATCATTCCTCCCATTTGAAACATCAATAGTACGAGCTGTGGATCGTTATGAACTGGCCAGAAGAAGAAAGGAAAGATATTTGAGTTATAATGCACCAGAATTGAGGTGTTTATGCCCGAAACGAGCATCACGGCTAACCGCATGGACATATGACAACCCAGGAAGGAGGTTCTATTGTTGTTTGGATGAGGTATGTTTCAGTTTTAATTTATTGCAAGTTTTGAAAATTGATGTTCCTCAAACACTGTTCTTAATACCTTTGTAAACCTAATTTTGCAGAGTTGTGCGTTTTGGGTATGGGAAAGGGAAGATCCAAAACCTCATAGAAGGTATGCAGATTTGTTGTTGCAATATCGTAGTTAAGTGAAAGCATTGACAGAGCTAATTGCTGCAATGAACCATCAACCACAGATGTTAAATTGGAGTGATGATGAAAATGATACAGACACTGCATTTGTGGGACAACAAATTGAAAGAGTAGAAGTTGTAGGGAAGAATAGAAGTTGTGTTTGGTTTGTGTTCTTATGCTCTATTGTAATAGTTCTATGGGCAGTGATGAAGATGATTGTTGTAACAGATGATGTATCTAGTTTAGCTCTACCTTAGTGTGTGTAAACTACTTCACTTTTGAAAGGAAATTATGGAATCAGTGTTATGTGATGAATGATTCTTAAATTTGTGTTTGTTGTTATTGTGTTAAGGTTGTTGTTTTGCATATAGATGTGATTGTTTTGCATTCAGTTATGATTTTTGTAGAATATGTTGTTTTGTAATCTTCAAAAATTTTGCCATGACCTGTTTGCAATTTTGAAAAAATTTGGCATGACCTGTTTATATCTTTCCTATTCCAATACACATACAAAACTTGATAGCAACATTTGAAAAACAATCATCAAATCAATACAGACATGAACATAATCAATTTCCAGATAAGTACAACACTAATTAAATAGAAGTTGTTTCTGATTCATAGTAGCACAACATAATCAACCAAATATCTTTTCAATACATAACTAAAACCCTTGTTCCCCAGTGCTTCTCCTACAACAAAATAACCATCTTCAATTACAAAAGTTAAGGCCTCCACAGTGCTTCCTCCAAAATGCCTCAACATAACCATACACAAAACAAACACCTTGAACATCCAGATTTAGGCCAACATGCCTTATATAATCTTAAACAAAAGAAACAGCTTGAATATCCATAAGTTACAGAACACTTAAGGCCTCCACACTTTCTTTTTCCCCTTCCTTGACTTGTGGCCTTTGTCTTGAGCATCTTTCTTACTAGGAGCATCCAATTCAGGTTCTTTTATAGTGATACCTTTGCTTCTAACTTTCCTTTTCTTAGCTTGCAGCACTTGCTGTGAAGCTCTTCCTGGCTGCAATACCCAAGTACAATATTACTAATTATGTTGGCACTAATGATTAAGTACAATAATGGTAGGGTGTTATTGATACTTACATTGACAATAGCTGCTCTATTAATTGGGTCTTGATACAATCCAAATCCTTCAGGAGCCCTATTTCTAGTAGTTCTTCGAAGATTAGTTCCCTGTTGAGTTTGAGGTGCTGGTATAGATGCTGGCATAGGAGCTGGTGTAGGTATTGGTGTTGGTGTCGGGGTAGGTTGAGTCTGCGGTTGACTTGTTCCTGGTACCACAGTTGTTGGTTGCTGAGTATTAGTTCCCTGTATGCAGACACAGAAACAAGTTATCTTAGGCATTGCCCAAACAAGTTATGTTATTGAATTGTAACATTAAACAATAGAAATAAATTACCTCTTTGGCCGGTTTGTCAGGACATGTTCTTTTGTTATGTCCCAACTTGTGACATATTATGCAATAAAGTTTCTTGTCAGTCCTTGTAAGCTTGTGATAGTAAGGATCAATATTTTTCCTCTCTCATTCTTCTCTCCTACGCTTACCAAGCTTAGGTCTACCTGGCATTCTACGTTCCACCGGGGGTAGCAAAGGCCTTAAAAGAGAATTAGGCCAGTCCTGAATTCCCCTCACTGGCTGGAGCATTGTGGAATATGCTTTCTTGTATATAGGTTTCTTGAAATATTCATGGATGAACTGACCGTAATCCTTCTTCTCATGCTCAATCATAGCACATGCATGCACACAAGGGTAAGCTTTCAACATCCATCTACGACATGTGCACGTTTACTTTCCCAAGAAAACCACAAATTTGTAATCATGCATCCTAACCTCATACCCATCTTCACCATTGTACTATATGTCCCAATCATTGCTCTTTTCTATATTTACTCGTAACATTTTGTCAATTTGTGGAGCATATTCCTTTTTCCACTTACAGACTGCATTCCTTTTCTCCACAAGTCTCTTCATGACATAAACCTTTATATCTTCCAATATACTAATGATTGACTTTGTTCTAGCTTTAATTATGACAGCATTGAATGTCTCATACAAATTGTTGTCAACTGAATCACACTTGGAATGGTCGGAAAAAAATGCTCTACACCAAAACTTGGGGTGTAGCTTCTCCTTCATTTGAACAAATGCATCTGGTGATATTTGAACCAAGTCACTCAAGTTCTCCCACATTTGGCATGCATTAGGACTTTTAGCTGCAGCCCAATACAGTAATCTTAAATCCGTTCCTCGCCAAGTCTTTCTCAAGTTTGCATACAAATGCCTAACACATATTCTTTGACTAGTTGCAGGTAATATGTCTTGTATAGCATTAACAAGACCCTGTTCATACATGAAGCACATCAATTATTAGCAGGAATAAAACAACATATAGCTTATCATTTTCAAATGCTAGTTAATAGAAATGATATAATGGTAGTTAATAGAAATGATACAATGCTAGTTAACATAAATGATACAACGCTAGTTAACATATATATTAGCATTTAAAATTTGAAACAACATATAGCTAGTTAATAGACTTGAAACAATTACACCAACATATATATAAGCAGAACTAAATAGAAATGAAACAATGACACAACAGCTAGCTTGTTAACAAATTCAGATGTTTACGTACCTTTTGTTGGTCTGATATCACAGTCCAACCCTCCCCATTTACCATATTCAGATCTTTACTTAACAAATTCAGTAACCAAGACCAACTTTCATTTGTCTCCACTTCCACAATTGCCCAAACAATTGGAAACATTTGGTTATTTCCATCCCGGCCTACAACATCTAGCAATTCACCTTTGAGTACACCCTTGAGGAAACAACCATCCAACCCAAAGAACTTCCTACAACCAGCCAACATACCCTTCTTCATGGCATTGAAACACACATAGATTCTTTTGAAATGAGGCTCAGATTCAGGAGTAGGATAGTGGCTTTGTACCTAAATTGTTAAACCAGGGTTACTCGCATGTAATTCAACCACATATCTCCACACATCCTTAAACTCAACAACGTGAGCATCATGAATCTTCTTGAAAACAATTTTCTTAGCTTTCCTACATTGATTGATAGTAACCCTAGTAGTCATCTGATCATAGGTCAGCTTCATGAGTGCCAATGCCTTTATAGTTGGAGCAGCTGTGATAATCATCTTATGGTGTTCAGCAAGCATGTTTGAGGTAAATCTCTTGTTAATCTTTATACGTCTACAACTGTGTTTGCTGTAAAATGTCTTCACAATATACCTACCACAACTGTCTTCCCAAGATACAAAAAGCAACTATCGACAATCTTCATCGTTATACTTCACCTTAATCCTCCTTTTGTCATTCTTCTCATACTTTACACCAAACCTCCTGTACACACTGTACTTGATGATGGCATCACGAGTGGCAAATCTGTTGTGGAACTCTTGGCCAATATAAAAATCACATCCTCTACCACCAGCCTCGAAATCCATGGTGGGCACCGGTTGTCTACGATGAGTTGTTTCCTCATTGTCACTGTCACTTGCTGTATGAACACAGATTGGATCGTCTGAGTCATAATACACTAACCCTCCTTGGCCCCCACTACCTACTTGTCCATCTTCACTGTTGTTGTCTTCTGCATCTTCATGGCTATCATCTGCATGTTGTTCTTCATTTCCAACAGCATCATCATTTTCATCAGAATGATTGTCCTCCTCATCATTATTTTCTGGTAAACCACCCACATCATGTTCACCACCTTCTGCCACCTTACATAGATTTTTAAACTGCATTAATTTTTTCATTGCTGCAATGTGTTCTTCAATTCACCATCACTACCTAATGGGATTTCCTCAAGAGACACATGACCCTTACCATCACTATCACCATGGTCATCCTCTTGTGAACCATTATCATCCCTCCCCTCCACATCAACTGGAAGCTCCATATTCTGTTGGCCCAAATTGGCTTCTGCTTGCCTCAAACCATGTTGGCCCACATCAACTTCCTTTTGCCTCATACCATGTGAGCATTGGCCCAAATCAACTTCAGGTTGCTTCTTCTCATGTTGATCCATCACACATTGGCCCATCACTGATTGGCCCATAGCACAAATATTATCTTGGCCCATTTGAACTTCTTGCAAATCAGGTTGGACCAACTCTGTTTGCCTCCAAAACAACTTCAACACTATTAGCATGTGACATTTGTTCTTGTCTCTTACCATCAAGCCCATTTTCTTTATCAGCAAAATTCCCCAAATCACCTACACACTCTTAATCAGTAGAATTGGCAGCTTCTTGGACCACTTCTTCATCACCCAATTCAGCATGTTAGTCTACTACTTCAAGTGTATGGTCAGATTGCTCACAAGCATATGGGTAATTAAGGCCCATTTTCCTCTTTCTCTTATCACACTTTACTGCTTCATCACCACCTATACCTACTCCATCCACATATAAACTTCCATAACATAACTGCCCCAAATGACCATCACACTTATCACAACCCTCTTCATCTACCTGAAGCCCATATAAACCATATGGCCACTCTCTCCCTTCTTCATCAACAATGTCATCCCCACTCTTACAGTCAACGAAATTCATGCATGCTGGGGGAACTGAAACTTCAGAGCTTGTTCTAGCAACTGTGGGCTTCTTGTCTCCTGGATAGCAAGGCAAAGACTCTCCATGCTCAACATACATGTCCACCACCATGTCAGGCTTCAACTTCTTCACCATTTCAACAACTGAACTGTCATCGGAGATCATGACACAACCATAGGGGAGCTTGAATTTGGTAGGTAACCTATAGTGAAGTTTGGCTACATTAGAATATCCTAGTTCCATTACTATACTCATTAGATGTCACCAGTTGAGGAGGTCTATTTCAAATTTAACTGTTGCCAAAAGACCCCTAACATACTGGGTACATTTCTTGGACCATTTACTACCCACATAAAACTTTAACTCCACTGTTTCAAGCTCATTGTACTCATCCCAATAATTGCTCAAACTTATGTTGTCACTGTCTTCATCACTACTTCCTAATGAAGGCATAGTTCCTGTACCATTTGAAAACAAAATCATACATATATTATACAACATTTGACAGTTCAGCACAAAAGGTCTCATTTCTTTTCAGCAAACAAATGAGATCCCTTCACAACTACCACATTATACCAGATGAGACATGTATTTTGCTGTTTAGCATGTGAACTTCACAAATATTTACCAAAAAACCACATATCAGACAAAAAACATTTTCAAATCCCCAAAATGATAAACCCTAATTTAATACATACAACAACCACAACTGAATTACCCACCAACTCAATTATTGTTGTCCTAATCGACTACAAATGGGACCATATGCCTACTATCTTCCATCCATTTCAATAAAATAACATACCTTGAAATTAGGGCTACAAATGGGAATCTCTGCACCTTCACTTTCACTTTACACTTTCACTTCACCTGTTGCTATCAAAAACACCAGACACAACCCTCACTCTCATTTCCCTTTGCTCCCTGTCACTAGTAGATGAAAACACTTTGAAATTTTTTTTCTAAGAAACCAGAACACGACCTTACCACTTGAAGGTTCGATGATGAACCAGACGACGACGTTTGGGAGTGAAGGGCGAGATAGATGGAGACAACGGCGTCATTTTGAGGCAAGTTGGGTCTGCTGACGTGGACAACGTGGCACACGCGCGTTGGTACTTCATCCGACGTGTCAGTTGATGTGTCGTATAAAAATTTAAATGAAAATGCCAGCAAATCATACTTAACGGCTCCGTCTAACGGCTGTTAAAATTAGACCTACGTGACCAATTATGTTTAAGTATGGGGACTACTGAAATCAATTATTTTTTGAGGGGACCGCTGTAGTCAGAATCTGATAAATTGGGGACCTGCAGAGTAATTAAGCCATTGAAATATAGAAAAAGAAATGCACTTGAGAACAAAGCACCAGTGGTCTAGTGGTAGAATAGTACCCTGCCACGGTACAGACCCGGGTTCTATTCCCGGCTGGTGTAATCATGAGCCATGATGATTAATCTGTGCAATACCCTGATGGTTGGGTCCATCAACTTTGTCTGATCTTCGGACGAGAACAGCACATCTGAGCTATGTTTTTTTTGGAGTTCAATTTTTATGTTTTTTTTTTCTAAATTTTGAGGCTTTTTGGGGCTCTATTTTTGTTCTTTTTGGTAAATTAAATAAAATTCTGAATCACGAGTATGATTTGGAAGATTTCTACCACTTCAAAGCTAACTTGAAAAGTTGTAGTAACCATCAAACTCTCATACTCGGGATGCTACCTCTGGGTCTAACTTATACCTGAAGGATGTCGAAGGTCTAAGTTGGAGGTATCCCATAAATCTTTCATGCTTAACATGCTTTAATAATGGTTCAATGAGTCCAACTTTATACTTGAAAGGTGCCAACTATTCAAGTTGTGAGTCATAATAAACTCTCGCCAAGGTGTTTCGATATGGATTTCTTTGAATTGAGCTTAACATTTGTATCATGAATTTGTATAAAAGGTTCGTGGAAGGTTTTGAGGTCTCCTGCAGAGACTAAGTGTTGGAAAACTTATTGTGAGAGTCTTGGAGCTCATTGAGAGGAGTTAAATGTTGAAAAATGGAGAGGTGATCGATGTAGTTCAGTACTATGTAACCTGACTCTTTGAAGTTGTGATTTCTATAGTCAAGTTGTCCTCATAGAGCTTTGAAATGCAAGGTGAGAGTTGAGTTCTCTCGTGTTGCAGAGACTCAGGTGACATGCACGGTGGTTGAACAAATATGAGCACAAATGGCCAATCTTGACCTAATACCATTGTCTAGACTTTGTCTTAAACACGGTCGCCACAAGTCGCCACAAGTCATTCCCTTAAACATGATTATCATCCCAATGCTTTGACCCTAATGCTCAATGTCACGCCCCTCATCTTAATCATGGTCATCATGAGTTATTGTCTTCGTTCTAAACATGCTCATCATCACAATGTTGCACCTGATTCCGAGACATTTTCACAGACTGTTGAGTTTCTTCGATTAATGATTCACTTTAAGCGATAACAAGAGTCAACGCTTATCTTGGATGAACCCAAAAGGAATTGGAGGTCTTCAAAAAGTAAAATTGGAGATGAAGAGTTTGAGTGACCAATGATAGAGTTGCTCACCCTAAAAACACAAAATAGATTTTGGGCATCTTTAGTGATCCAAGTGGGAGTTAGGTCTCCCTAGCAGCCCAAGCCGAACATTATTTCATAGTAGTATCTTGTGTATCATTTCTCTCGAATTTAATAACGTTGCATCTTTTGCGCTGTGACAATAGGTACGAGTAGTTACCGAACCCAAATTTTTGGGCCGGGTCAAAAACCCATCAAAACTCAGATTCTTGCTGACATGTCCATCATCTGACACAAAATCTACGTTATCTGTGCTGTAGCCACCCGTCATTGTCACTGTCTCAAATTGATTCTTATTTTATAGTAGTAAATAAAATAAATAAAAATTAGCGGCTCACTCATCATCAAAGCGTACTAGGGTTTTAGCTCTCAAGCAAAACTGTGTGGAGCCATTAAAAACACCACAATCTGTTCTCTGCATCACCATCGTTTCCGCTATCTTTGTCTCTCTCGTTCCGTTCCTTGCTTGGTAAACTTCACCATAATCTCTGAATCGTTATCCATTTTATTACAAGTTTTTCTATTCCTCTGTTTGGCTTCCGAGAAAAAGTATAGTCGCCAAAATGTTATGCTTCGGCCTTGTACTAAAAGCATCACGTAAACTATAGAATATAGTATACATCGTTTTTCTATGAATTGTATTAATTTTCCGATGAATTTGATTGTGAACAAATGCTAAAAAAGTGTGTATTTATGGAAATTTGCTCTATCTATCAAGGATTGCTTATTAATATGTGTTGTGCTTTTGAAATGTTGGGTTTTGTAGGAGATTGTTGAGGCATAGTTGTGTTCGACATCAAGATGCAGGCTCTTAGTGGAACTGCTGCAATTGGTTCTCTGCAACAGCCTTTGTGGACAAAGGGTTCAATTTCTCGTCCAAAAGGGTTTGGTGTTACTGGTATCCCACATCAAATTAGTCTTAATTCGGCTAAGCCCTGTAGGTCTTATTGCATTAGAGCAAGCTTGGTTACCGGGATGCCATCTTCATCTGTATCTGATCCTGTTCCTGATATTGGAGGTAGCTATCTTATGGTTGAACTGGTTGCATTATACTATTTTTTCCCCTTATTTCTGAACCATGAACACTGACAAGACTGTGATTTAGAATCTCGAAATTGGAGAAGCTCTTAAATCTGTGTGATGCTACTCAATATTGACTTTATTTATCTGCATTTCTGTGTGTTATGGTTGTGTTTGGTATTCTATATTCATCGAGAGAATCAAGAAAGGATCAGGCATGAATTTTGCTACACTTACATTTCAACTGAATTTGTTCCCCAATAATAATGTTTAGATGTAATTGTAACTGCTAAGTGGATGGTTATGAGTCTATCTGTCTGTTTCTTGAACTCTAGTTTTAAGGAATTCGGAACAAGCAATTACATCTAGAGTAATAATCAGGAGCAGGTATGATAGTGAGTGTGATATGTGTCCAGAGTCTATGTTAGTTTGTATTTGCTTACTATTTGCATTACGTGGGGTTTAAGATGCATGGATTTTATACATGGCCACCAATGATAAGTGGCATCAAGCTATCTCTTTATACATGGATTTTATACCATGATATGTAGGTAAGGGAAGCAGCTTTGTAGACCATGGCTTGAGTGAAGCTGATCCTGAAGTGCGCAAAATTATTGACAGTGAGAAGGACCGGCAATTCAGAAGCCTTGAGCTAATTGCCTCTGAAAACTTCACATCTCGAGCAGTTATGGAGGCTGTTGGCTCATGCCTCACAAACAAGTATTCTGAAGGACTACCTGGCAAAAGGTAAGTTCATTCGTTTATGAAATGTAGAAAGTGCTTCTATATTTTGAATATTGTATGTAACTGATAACATTATAATTCATCTCAGGTACTATGGTGGAAATGAGCACATTGACGAGCTTGAATCACTGTGTCAGGCAAGGGCCTTGGCTGCATTTCACCTGGATAGCAAGAAGTGGGGTGTTAATGTCCAGCCATTGTCTGGATCTCCTGCCAATTTCGAGGTTTACACTGCAATTCTCAATCCACATGACCGAATAATGGTGAGTTGTTATTCTGCTATATCATTTTTCTTTTTCTTTTCCCGGTGTAGTTCAAAAGGAAAAGAAAAGTAATGTTCTTGTTATGACTAAATTTGTCCATCTGTACATGTAATTGGCTTAGGGCTTGGACTTACCTCATGGAGGGCATCTGTCTCATGGTTTTATGACTCCTAAAAGGCGGGTTTCGGGCACCTCAATTTATTTTGAATCTATGCCCTACCGACTTGATGAATCTACAGGTACCTCATTTGAGTTGTATTTCCTGATAGCTGAATTATTGATCAGTTGGGTTTTGGTTTTTGATTCATTTTGTTTGAAATTTCAAACAGGGATTGTTGATTATGACATGCTTGAGAAGACCGCTACTCTTTTCCGACCAAAGCTTATAATTGCTGGTGCTAGTGCCTATCCTCGAGATTTTGACTATCCCCGTATGAGGAAGGTAATGATCATCCATGCCATGGTTATTCGTCCTGGGCAATATAAATATTTGTGTTTACTGATTATATATTTTTATTGATATCAACTCAAGTCTCAACATATTGGGTTCTGTACCTAACTACACTTCATGCACTTGATAGATTGCAGATTCTGTCGGTGCTTTTCTCATGATGGATATGGCTCATATAAGTGGGCTTGTTGCTGCTTCTGTGGTTGCTGACCCCTTTGAGTACTGTGACATTGTCACAACAACAACACACAAGGTATGGATCAAATGTGTACGTATTGTATTATGCTGGACATTATTTATGTACCTACACTTTTGAAAATACCTTTTGAATTTGCACATGCTAATTTGCAAGAGCATAATCTTATCATTTAGACTTCATTTTTCAGTCATTGAGAGGTCCAAGAGGTGGCATGATTTTCTTCAGAAAGGATCCTGTTCTTGGAGTTGATCTAGAATCTGCTATTAACAATGCTGTATTTCCTGGTCTTCAGGTTAGTTAGACTTGTCTCTTTTATGCTGTCATCGCACACATGAATCAGATTTATGTTTTCTTAATTTTTTCCCTTTTATAGTCTTGTTGTTAGCATTTTTAGCTTTAAATTTCTTGTAGTATTAGTTTGCGCGTGGTTGTCTATTCAGGGCGGTCCCCATAATCACACAATTGGAGGACTTGCAGTTTCCTTAAAACATGCTCAGTCCCCAGAGTTCAAGGCCTACCAGAGCAGGGTAAAGCACTTCCTTTCCAATGAAGCTTGCCCATCTTTTGTTAAAAAAGCTAATGTGGCCTTATACTCTGTTTTGTAGGTGGTATCTAATTGTAGAGCTCTTGCTAGCCGATTGGTTGAACTAGGATATAAACTGGTTTCTGGCGGGAGTGACAATCACTTGGTTCTTGTCGATCTGAGGCCATTAGTAAGTATCGACCTCTTAACATTCATACATTGAACATAAATCCAGATTTCTGGACGTGTATGTGAATGTTGCTGGTGAGGTTTTGTTCTAAATCATAAACATTATATGATTATAGAAATTTATAAATATTATTCTGAGGGTGAATTACACCCGTAACAAAACTTGACATTATATAAAGGATTTAGACCCTTCTCTCGATGTCCTGAATCCCTAATACCTATATATACCCTTTGTTGTTACTTGATCTGTAACAAGTCTGTGAGGTTGGGTTGCACGAGTCCACCATTCTATTCTGTCAAAAGCCATTAAGCAATTTGGGTGTGTACCAACTTTATGTTAATGGTAATCGACGTTTCTTCCATTTACAGGGTATTGATGGGGCTCGTGTTGAAAACATTCTTGATATGGCTTCCATTACCCTCAATAAGAATTCAGTGCCTGGTGAGTGTTGCTGACAACTTCATCTTATGCTTTTCCCTTGCTCTAACCCCATTCCTCCATTGTGATACTTATGTGAACTAATTTGAATTACGTAGGTGACAAGAGTGCTCTCATGCCCGGTGGCATTCGTATTGGATCACCAGCCATGACAACCAGGGGATTTACGGAGAGAGAATTCATAGCAACAGCAGATTTCATTCACGAGGGTGTACAGATGACCCGGGAAGCTAAAGAACTGGTTTCGGGATCAAAGCTCCAAGAATTCTTGAAGTTTGTAGCGTCGCCTGATTTTGCATTGACAAGTAAGGTGGCAGAGTTGCGGGGCCGAGTTGAAGCTCTTACAACCCAATTCCCAATGCCAGGAGTATAAATGTATGTATGGCTGGACTTATTTCATTGTTGCAGTTTACTTATAAGAATCTTAACAAAATAGAAGATGCTTAGGGTGTACAATGAATTTTTTGGAGTGTATTTGAATTGAAGAACTAAGGCTAATTTGAGCATAAAATAATGCACTTATCTTGTGTCGGGTTCTAAGGTTTGGCTGTGTTTGATGACACATTATCACCTGGTTGAGTTGTGAATAAAAATGTCCAATCTATATGTAATGACTCATTTCTTTAACCAAACTAATGAGATCATAAGATCACATTAAAATAAGATAATGACTAGAAACCCCATTTATTTGACACTTTTAACAATGCACTACTATTGGAAGAAAAATGACAATTTTACCTTTATTCTTCATTGGTCAATAACATGTTTAATAATCTTCGTCAAAAACTTTAAACTTTTGCCAAAAAATCAAAATTTGCTAGAAACTTTAACATTTAGCACAAATCTGAAAGTATGATAGTCAATCGTTAAAATAGACAAGAGTATTTAGGTCATTTTCAACAATTTTTTGTCCATTTTTCACAGTAGTTACGAGTTACAAAACAAAATTTAAAATAGTCTATTGTGAAATGTGTCAAATACGTTTCTAGTCATTATCTTATTAAATAAAATTAATATGTTTTTTTTTAACTATTCTCGGATATTTCAATGAAATGTGAGAAGCTTCTCATATATGAAACTTTTTAAGTGACTATACGAGATCTCACAAAGAAGTTGGTAGAGTCATCAGTGGATGGGTTGTACCATTGCATTAGTGTGTCCAAGTCATTCTTTGGTGACTCGTTTTTTTCTTTGTTTTTTGCATCTAGATAAAACTTCAATCATGGGCCGTCATGCTTATATAAGTTCTTAACTTTCGAGTTTGTCGTCAAATTCTATTCGATATCTTACGTCAACTTATTTTCAATACCATTTAACAATGTCAAATCGTAACTCCTCAAGTAAGAAATCATAATGATCTTCAAATAAACAATTTGTTATTTTTAAAATCCACTTACAATATCGTTATATTGTCACGATACTCCCACATTTCAAAATTCTGAGATAGGCCCAACTTAACTATCTTATTCCAAATTAATCCAGTGTTATTCTATGGATAAATTTTCTTTCTTTAAAAAAAAATATTAATTTAAGTTATTCCGAATTATAGAATTACAGTGATTAGATCTGTATTCTCTATCTGAAAAAAAAAAAGATTGAATTCAGAAACAGACGAACGAACGAACACAACAAAATTGCAAAATTTCTCAAGAAAAAAGAGATGTAGCAGAAAAATGAACATAAAGACTTAAATGGATAGAACAAGCCATTCAAGTAATCATCTTTCGGCAATTTCGTGTCGGCTCCATGCGGCAGACAAGGCGCCATGAACCGGCTCTTGCTGCTGACTCGGTTTCGGAGCCATTAAATCTATGAATTTCAAATAAAAATTACAAAAATAACGCAGAAAGTAGAAATATAGCTGCTCAACTTGGAAGAAACCAATGAAAAAGATGGTCCCTCAAAATAGAAGAGCTCGCGAATTGTAGGCACCGTGCAAAAGGTTGTTTGTTTTGAAATTAAAGAACAAAAACCCGTTTCAGATGCCAATTGAAGAAGACAATGGAAATGTAACCAGTTAATTGTGTCATGAAACAACGGTGAGTTTCATGGATCTTCTGCCGGCTCGTTAGATTTAGGCTCTTAGCGGCAGCTAGGTCGCCATTAATCAGCGCCCACTGTTGACTCGATTATAGAGCCCTAACTCACTCGCTCAAGCGAGGAGGCACAGATTAGGTTTCAGAAGAGAAGATTCAGAAGGGACTTACATTTGCGAGAACTGAGCTCGGCTGGTGGTTGCGATTGCGGTAAAGGAGCGATATATATATGGAGTGGCTGCAGAGTTTCGAAACCCTAAAAGCACGCTGATTGATAAATGACCAAAATAGCCACACAGATGTTCACACCAGAGATTATTATGATTGAGTAAAATGTATATTAGTTTACTGATATAATTTTATATTAGTTGTAATTTAACTAAGCTAATAAGGTAATGATACTTCATTAAGAGGGTGTTTGAATTAACTCATGAGCTGGTCAAACAAAATAGCTCTTTTTAGTATTTGGTTACGATTAAAATAACATATAAGCACTTGCTGAATAACTAAAATAAAAGAGTTGGGTACTCTCAACTTCTATTTTTTAGCTCATGAGCAGTTAAAAAAGAACTATTTTGACCAAGTAAAAGACATTTATGTCTTTTTATTTTTCTTCATATTACACATATATTTATTCTATAATTCAATTTATTGATTAACTTTAAAATTATTTTAGTCATTTATCTATTTTAACTAACATCAATTAAATATTACTATTTTTTATTAGAAATTTTATCCAAACAGTAAACTGCTTCTTTTTAAAAAGATTTAAAGCATAAAATTGTTCCTAATCTTTTCATAATTATGAGATATTTTTGAGAAGTTAATACAAACACTCTCTAAATTTCACTTATACCTACTAAAGTGAATTTGTGGGAGCGGAGTGACCCGTCCGGATCCATGATTTTAAACGATGTATCATAACCTCATTAGTGCAACTGATATAAAATTATATCAGTCAACTAATGCCCATATTACTCATTATGATTTTAATAATTTAAAATTTTAAACTAATGTATACATACTATAAAAGATAGAAAAAAATGTTTATAATTCGTATTAGAGCGTCACGGTATCAAAAAATTTAGTTTTTCGTAAAACAAAATTTATTATGACTCTAATAAAAATGAAATACTTATTGGAATTAAAATGAAGCAACAAATGATTTTTTTTTAGAAAATAAAAAAATGTAATTATTAAATTATATATTTGAGCGGCAGAACCTTTTCAATATATTGTAAGAAACGATCTCATTTAAATAATTAGGAAAAAGGTATTCAAAGGTCATTGTATTGTCTCATTTGTTTCGTCGGAGTTCATGTACTTTACTTTATTTCAAGTATCACTAATTTTGTTCTCACGATATCTATTTCGTTAAGTTACTAACACACTATTAAAACTAAAATACAAAATACTTTAAAAATATATATTTTCTACTACTATAACTTTTAAATTTTGAACCCATTTTCACTTTAACATATTTTACAAAACATATTATTTAAATTATTTTTTGAAACTCAATTGGCACCTCTTTTAGAAAGTAATAGTAATGTCACAAATAAGTTAACAGATTTTTTTATAAGTAACACCAACAACATGTAAAGAGATACTCGCGATAGTGAGTGAGGAAAACGTTTGCATTCGATACCCGCTCGAAACAAACTTATGAAGAAAAAATGAGTTTTAATTATGACTTTCCATCAAATGATGATTAATATGAGCGTGTTGAAACGGCTTAAATATTTCATATGCAAATATGTAGACCCATTCAAATACCCCCATAATATAAACCGAAAGATATACTCGATATTTCGAAGAGATCAAAAGTCTTAAACCAGTCATGACAATGATGGTTGGTTACTAGTATTGGCTGTCAATATCATCAGTTAAGGAGGGAAAAGTTGTTTGGCGCAGTAACTAACCAACCTATATTCTCCTTTCGTGGCCCAAAGAAAAGTTGAGTAGGTGAGGTGTTTGGTTGCCGAGAAATTGCAGGAAAATAATCCAACAAACCACCTAAAAACCGTTTGGCCACGTCTCCCTCCTTTGAACACGTAGTCGTGGTCTTCCAGGCCAACACGTACACCTCTCAGAGTAGAGAGAGAAACAGCTATTCTATTCAAGGGTTGAGTTTGGTAGACTTTACTCTGCAGTTTCTCTCTTCTCTATATTTTATTCTTCAATTTCGTTTCGCTCACAAAATCCTTATCAAAAGCCCTAGTAACTGAATTCCCTGTTCACTACACATTTTTTTTATTAGTACATCACAAGCTTCGACGCCATGGAAGCTACGTCGTGCTCTACTTACACAAAGCTTTCCGTCTCCGTTTCAAATCTCTCTACTGCTGATCGCAAACCATCATTGTAAGATTTCTGTGCAATTTTTCTTTCTGAAGATTATTGAGAAGAGTTGTTTCATTAGTTCCTTACTGATCAGGCTGTTGCGCCAATTTCACGATCGGTTTCAATTACATTGGATCTGATATATTTGTCGATCTGTGTCAGTTTTTTTCTTGTTTGGTTGCTGAAAAATAATGTAAGATGGATTTGTCGATCTATGGAGTATGGTCTTCTCTTGCATTTATGGATTCTCATGAACAAACGTCAAACGATTCCTATATTTTGGAATTTTGTATCGAATCATTTGAAGGAAATAGTGTAGCAGAAAACTTACCAATTTTTTGTTGATTGTACTTGAATTATGTTTGGAGCTTCTAAGAATGTATGACAATGTTGAATGCAAACAAAAGTTCTTAACCAAAGGATTTTCATTCACAGGCTATGTTCTCATGTCAAATGTTTTATGCCTACAACTTGCCTATCACAGGAGGATGACAGATCGTCATCGCAAGCACTGACATTGTCACCTTCTAAATCAATTGGTAAAAGAGATGCCATATTAGGGAAATCATGTTCATACGGGACCCGACAAAGTGGAAGTACTGCTGGGGTAACATTTTGCACTCTAGGAGTATCCACGTATGGCGGAACTGCTCTAGAATCTCATTTGGATGCTGCAGAAGACAAGACAGAAAAGATTGGGGTTTTGCTTTTAAATCTTGGTGGTCCAGATACCCTCTGTGATGTGCAACCATTTTTGTTTAACCTATTTGCAGATCCAGTATGTTAATGTTGTTTGTGTTTGCTTCAGTCTTTGATAACGTCTGTCGGTTTTGAGTTTTTCCAGTGTGGAAATGATTTAGCGCATTGGTACAGGATATTATACGTCTCCCCAGACTGTTCCGATTTCTTCAGCGACCATTGGCAAAATTCATATCCGTTCTTCGAGCTCCCAAAAGCAAAGAAGGATATGCAGCCATAGGAGGGGGATCTCCATTGCGTAAAATTACATATGAGCAGGTTACTATTTGAACATTCTTTAAACTTTGGACTTTGGATGAATTTGTTTATACTGTATGTATAGAGATGGCTCAATGGGCTGAGCTATAGCTCTTCTTCCACTAATTTAATCATTCTCTTAAAACATGTTCATTTATTTGTTTTTTTGTAGTGTGGTTGCTGTGATAATCATATGTATCTCAATGCATGTTACAGGCAGAAGCAATTAAAACGGTTTTGGAGGAAAAGGAGGTGGATGCACATGTTTATGTTGGGATGCGATACTGGTACCCATTCACTGAGGAAGCAATTCAGCAGGTAAAACTTTCAAATGATATATTCCTCATTTGTATTTGTTAAGATAATTTGTTTCCAAATGTTTATATCATTTGTGTGTTTTTTTATGTTAACTGCTTCAAGCATGCTTAAATTTCAAAGGTATATTGACATTGGCTTGTCGGATTAACTGATGTGATGTGAGGTGAGGTGGGGAGAGGAGTATGGTCTAGTTTCATATCTGTCATTCAGAACAAAAGAACAGAGATCCTTTCTTATGTGTATGCTTAACCATCTGACAAATAATATGTTTTTAGCCTTTTCCACTTAGTAGCATGCTTGAGTACCACAATGGCAAAACACCTGTTTGTATATTTATAATAAGCTACTTGATATGCTCTCTCTGGTTTATCCATATAGCTTGTATGTCTTGTTACATCTATGTATATTGTATAGCGTCAAGAATTGCTGGGCCCTCATCCTCTAATACAATTTGATGATTTTAGAGCTTATGAGCTTCCATTGTTTACTTTTTCATTGAGCACGGCTGTGTTAAATACCTAGCTCTGTTTATTATAAGGATAGTTAAATGATCACTCAAAATCTCTTAAAATTGTCTGTTTTAGCGTGGCTGAAAATTTTTCATTGTCTATATCAGATTAAGAAGGATAACATCACAAAACTTGTTGTGCTGCCACTTTATCCGCAATTCTCTATCTCTACAACTGGGTCAAGCATCCGTGTTCTCCAAGAGATATTCCAGTATGTAACATTTTGACTGTCTTTTTCTATGTAATTGTTTGGTACGTAGTGCAACCTGAATTTAACTTTACTGATACAAGTTATTGTTCAGGGAGGATGCATATTTATCAAGAGTGCCTGTTTCCATTATAATGTCCTGGTACCAACGGGAAGGTTATATCAAATCTATGGCTGACTTGATTGAAAAAGAACTCGAGAGTTTCACAAATCCAAAAGTGGTGGGTTTGATTCGTACAACATGTCTTGAGTTTTGATGCATATGCTGCTACTGCCGCCACTGCAGTTTTACTTATTTTTGTGTGAAACTACAGGTCATGATATTCTTCAGTGCCCATGGGGTGCCAGTCAGCTATGTGACAGATGCAGGGGATCCATACAAAGATCAGATGGAGGAGTGCATCTACTTAATCATGCAAGAGTTGAAAGCTAGAGGAGTTGACAATGATCATACACATGCATATCAGGTTGATTATTTACTTTGTGTGAAGTTTTAGTTATTCAATGTTACATGGACCTTATTTGAGTAGTTTTCTATGCCATCTGTTTTTGTTTGCCAATCTAAGTTGATCGAATATTTTCTTAATTGTAACATTGCTCCAGAGCCGAGTTGGGCCAGTACAATGGCTGAAGCCCTACACTGATGAAGTTCTTGTTGAGCTTGGCCAGAAAGGTGTGAAGAGTCTCTTAGCTGTTCCAGTAAGGTAAATATATACTCAATAGTTAGCTTTTTAAAGTCATTGTTTATCACTGTGTTGGATCCATTCTAATGATAAGGGTTACTTTCTTAGAATTGTATGACGGTTTAGGTGATGTAGGTTGGGTTTAACCTTGTATTTAGGAGTAGTTTTAGCAATCGGGGTTATTTTTTGACTGAGAATGTGGTGTTTAAATTTTCCCTAAAATTTATTGTTCAATTTTGGTATGGTGTATTGATATGCTTCAACTAGATGAAGGCACTTATTTCTCAATCACTCATCGTATAGTTTTCATGATTAAGAATACACGATATTATGTTGACTTAATATGCTGCAATGCCTTTCCAGCTTTGTTAGCGAGCACATAGAGACTCTCGAGGAGATTGATATGGAATACAAGGAATTGGCCCTTGAATCAGGCATTGAAAACTGGGGCCGTGTCCCGGCGCTCAATTGTACCTCTTCTTTCATCAATGACCTGGCAGATGCAGTAATAGAGGCGCTACCTTCAGCTACAGCCATGTCAATCCAAAGAAGCAGCTTCCAAGACGTTGAAGATGATGACTATGACCCAGTGAGATATGCCATCAAAACGTTCTTTGGTTCAATCTTAGAATTTGTTTTGCTTTTGTCGCCAAAATTGTACTGACATTCAGGAACCACCTCTTCCAAAACAACTTCAAAAGTGTTTGAAAACTTGTGCTTTAACTCCACACATACAACAATTACAGCTAATAAAGAGTTTAGATGAAAGACAGAAGAGTCCTAACTGAAAGTTCTAGGACTCTTTTGCCCCCGTCTAGGAAATACCGAAAAATATGGGATTTGGAGCTGTAAATTCCGAGAGCCTTGAATCCTTTAAATAGTTCTAGCATGTTTGTTGTGTTTCTGAAATGCAGAATAGTCTTTTATTGTACAAGAACTTTCCCGCCGTTGAAGTTCGATGTATTTCACGTATTAGTTGCTTAAATTGACTTTGTGCTGCTATTATGATGAAACAGGTTACAGCCTAGAAAGCACTGATCGATCCGGAACATGGCGATGGGCTGATGAAATGTCATATAGTTTTTGTTTAGTTTACTCTCTTATCTCTATCAATAAAACTATTTTATATCTTTCTATTTACGTAACCATGAGCTTCTCGGTTTATGTTTCTCGTAAAAGAGTTCCAAAATTCTTCCTCATGAATACCTTTCAAAGAATCTGTTCTGTATATGTAACTGATAGACTTAGATACAGCCTACATTTTCTAAAATCAAGGACCATATAATTAACCTATAAGACCCCAATGCCAAGCCATCTAATACCCAAGATACTTGTATAATAGTAATTTATTTAATTTCAACAAATGTACAAATTCATTGGAACAGTATAGGGCTCGGGAACCTCAATTTGTTCACATCTCTTTGATAGGTAGCTAGTTACCAAGACATGTTACACTGGGCAGTTAAAACATTTCGAATTTTCTCTGAGGTTTCAAGTTCAAGCCTCATTATCGTAGTGAGGAACATTGTTACTTCGAGGTAGCTAATTCTGGAGGAGAGCTTGGTGCTCTACATTCTCAAGTCAAGGAAGATATTTTGGTAAGGGGTCCTTATGGTCTAAAAAAATTAAAAAAAAATTCAATCCATTTTGCCATCTTGGATCCTTATGGTCATATTTAATTGATTTTGAGTACATAACCTCTACTTTGTCAGGATAATCATTTTATAACTCAACAAAATGAAATGTACTCCCTTGGTCTCTCGTTTTCGTTTCGAAAAAAATTAAGAACTTAGTGCGTTAAGAAATAGTAACTTATTATAATGATATTATTCACAAATTCATGTATAAGTAATTTACTGAGAGAAGGGCAATCAATTTGAGACGAAAAATCAAGAGAAACATGACACTTATTTTTCGGCAGAGTGTTTAATGTATTCAACATTCTTAATATAGCCACATGGAGCAACTTTTCAAAAGAATCATCAATATGTAACAAATACCCATTCAAGTAATGAAACAAAAATTGGTAGAAGGGTATCAAGTACTTCACCAAAAGAAAAACCTAGGCAACATCAGGGGCAGCAGTGTCAAATGCAATGCTCATGATAGATGTAGCAATTCACCATACAAAAACAGTGTAAAATGTTATTCAGAGATTAGTCCTGGCTGGTTCATAATACACTGTAACAGTCATATGGCAGAAGAATGAACAAGTTAAAAGATGCGCGCTACGTAATTTTTATTGAGGAAAAATGAATTCGTTCCACTAACTCACTATAAAATCTCTTGCAAAATTATAGATATTTAGCCTCAGCTATGATCTCAATTGACAGAAAAGATTGAACAAAGAGATGTAATAATTCTTCAGTACTTCGCACTTAAACATGGTAACCGGTGAATGAAAAACCCCGACCAACAATTTCACCGGCACAGTACCATGCAAGGCACTCCAGTCCGAATACAACACCAACGCCCACATCCTCAATCTTCAGGTCCTGCCTGTTCTTCCATATTTGCTTCGCATAATCAAGCTCCTTCCAGAAGGCTTCGTTTCTCCGAGGAATACTGTACGATCAAATAACACATATGGATAGATCAAATAATAAAAAAACAAGCACTTGCATACAGTGCTCAACTCTATCATATGAACATATATATATATATATATA
>JAYMTA010000572.1:0-26624 GCA_036897625.1 Pelargonium cotyledonis
ATTTTAATGAGGTGTCACTCCCTCATTAGTTTGGCTTAGTCTAAGCCAAAAAATTTTGGCTTAAATTTCTTATTCTCTTAAAAAAATGTGCATGAGATATATTTTATTATTTTAAAATTAATTCATTACTGGAAAATATTTAAAATGCATTTACTTGTAAAAGGGTAGTTTTGTCAATTGTAAACAAATATTGTGGATTTATCCATTATCAAAGTGGATTTATCACCTCCCAAAAAGAAATGTTTATTAATAAAAACTCAATATGCATGCTTTCAAGTTTCAATATATATTGGCAGCTATGTATAAATAAAGGGGGTAGGTGTTCCATCTATGTCAACCAAAGAAACTTAAATGATTTTTACAGCCATTGATTTTGTTTAAGGAAAAATACACGTACTCACATTTTACTTTACACCTTTTACGCATATTTATTCTGAACTTTAATTTGTAATTATTGGCTACTTTGTACAATGTTTGATAACTTTTCGTTCACTATTTCCGCTAAAGTTAACGGAATTTGGCTACTAAATTAAAGTGAATATTTTTGAAATATTTTATTAACTTTTACAGAAATAGTGGACATAAAATTATATGACATAGTACATAATAGCTAATAGTTACAAACTAAAGTTCAAGATAAATATATTTTAAAAATATAAATTACAATATAAGTATGTGTAATTTTCCCTTTTATATACCACAACCATGAGAATTTAAAGTTGCATTGTCTCGTTATTTTGTTTCACTTTTGATATAGAATCATCGCATGCTACTATGCTAGTGATTTTAACATTATTGCTATTGGTTTTATTTGAACTCCAATGATCAACCACTTTACTTTTTTTTTTATAAGCGAGCGTTACTTTTTATTTATAATAATCCGAAGATCGATAAAATAAAAGTACAAGAAAAAAGTACACCGTAACCTATCGTAAAACTCGACAGGTCCGGCCACCCATAAAGCGAAAACGAAATTAAAAACAAATGAAGATTCTATACAGGAAATAAGTGAGAAAGCTAGACTCTGAAAGCGGAGGACGGTGTCATATATCGACTGACGGAAATATGTCTGAGTCTGCCGGCGAAGAACTCGAATCACTGAAAACCACAGATTTATTAGTAGGCTTGATAGTCCAACGGCGAACGTTCACAAATCTCAGACTGAAAAGAAGCCTGTACTGCGGGAGGAGCAAACAAATCCTTACCAGGAACGAAACTCTGACTTGATGTATTTGAGAAAATTTAAAGAATCTGGATTTGGATTGGAAAATTGCTTAGAAGGTGGCCCATCCGATTGATTAACAAAGTCCAAAGAATTGGAGCCCAAATTATTTCCCTCAGGCCCAATGGATGCCGACGGATTCATGGGGGAGTTTGGAGGTGTGGAGTCTTCATAGATGAGATCCGGAAAAGCTGGCAAGTCAACCGCTGGGAACTCCGACTGAAAAGACCGACCTGTTAACTCTGAGATCAATAACCTCAAAAAGGTAAAGTCATATGATCCGTACGAATGAGAACATGAATTTGGTCCAACAAGCGTCCAGAGAATGAAGTGGGGTGCACATAAATGGGATCACCAAAATGCCTAACAATCTCTTTGACGGAATTTTCATGCCATGCATGCAAAGGAATACCGCGTAAAGACAACCGGACATAACGTCCCCCTCTGCGTTTAAATTTGTTCAAGTCATAAAAATAAGCAAACCATTTAGAGAGCCATGCCCAACCCGATTCTTTCATTGCTTTCATATATGCTTCGTCTGAGAATGAAAGAGCAAAAACTCTACTTCCTAGTTGATGAACTATGATGTCAACAACGCCTTGAGAGGCTATGCATTCAGCAAGAACACTCCAACGTAATTTGTCGAGAATAATCCTTGTACTGAAACCCAGACTACTCTTGCGAGCCATTGAAGGTTGGGGACGGGACAGTGTGTGACGTGATTGTGATGAGGAGTTATTAAACGACATAGCGATGGGAGAGGAAATTGGGGTCTGATTCCTAGGCCATCGCTGCGGAGTTCCTACCGTTAATCTCCTCTGAGTAGTTTCGATCCCGGCCCGAGGAAGGAGAGGATTTTGCCCAATCCACTATAATACGATATTGAAAGAGAGTAGTACCATGAAGAGTCCGCCAAAGTCTCTCTGCATCGGCCTGAGCTAGGTGTACGAAACCGAATTTCTTACCGGACTGATTGGGGTTACAAGGGACCGTGCAATCAATCACCGAAGCCTGTCGACTAACTATATTGGATAACCATCGCGGGGTAATACGTGGAGGCAGATTTCCAAAGAACAACATAGTTGCCTTGCCACTGGTAGCCTGACGATCACCACTGGGAGCGGCGCCAGCCCCTTGGTCGGAGATCTTGCGAGATTGCGGCGGCGGATAGGTCCTAGGGTTTCTACGCTACCGATTTTATATTCTTACAAGTTAAGAAGTTATAATTAAGTATATGTTTTCACATGACAAATCATCTTCAAAATGGCTAATGAAAAACCGACGCGTGTACTTAAACATTGTATGACTTTGCAACAAAGACAAGACTATTAACATGGGCCTCATGCCCCTCGTCGCAAACCGGGATCAAAGAAAAATAAAATCCCCCTCGCTCCCCCTGTAGAGAAAAAGAATTCAATATGTCCCTCATGCCAATTGAATAATTTTTAAATGAAAAACGCTCAAAACAATTGTCATTTTGGACCGCAAAAGAGCCTCAAAATATTATTTGATTATTATCATTTGCCATATAATCAATTTTAACATTAAAAATACACATATTTTCCATTTTGACGTTAGCAGAACCCATTAGTTTTAACGATATTTTTTTATTTAAATTAACAACAATAACCAAATTAAAACTATTATTAGCATAGTTAAGACCAATCTGAAATGATCAAAAGATTTTAAGCTATATTATAAATTTATAATCTGTAAAAACTCATGGACTACAACAAAGCCGGTGTTTTAAAAATTGGATTGAATGGTTGACACGACAATCCCACCGGTCTAATTATTATCTCACCCGATAATAAGGTCATAATACCCGGTAAAAGTATATGGTCTATCAACAAATGTTGTGAAGACCGGTTGAACATTAATTTTAACCACAATCAAAACTATCATTAGCATACTTTACACTAAATTGAAACAATTGAAATACTTTTGAACTAAACAAGAACTTACTTTGTGTGAAAATTTAATAACTATATCGACTTGAATAACACATATGAAACTTTTTCCAATTTGTGATTGAATACAAAGTGAGATAGAGTTACGAGAGCAAAGAGTTTCAGTTAAACAATTAGTGTCCGAGACTCAGACAACACACAAAATAAATGGATTCAAGCATTGAGGCAATATAAGTGGCAACATCACCTTTACTTAGAGGTGACAAAAGGTAGGGGTCGAGTTCAAGTTGATGAACCCTTACCCCAGCTTGACCCTATAGGATTCTAGGGTTGATTAGGTTAGGGTTGGATTTCGATTCTTAGACATAAACTACGTTGTCTTTTTTTTTTTACCCGGCCTTACACTAACCGACACGATTTTTATGGGTTGATATAGACAAACCCGACCCTGTGAAAACGGGCTGGGTTTCGGGTACCCGCCAGATCGGGTCCGTTTTATTTACTATTGAAATGGGCCGGAAAAACCCCAAAAGAAAGTTAACAAATGTGATCCAAAAGCCTCAAACATTCTACCAACTTCCAATTCCTAACCACTTGTGACTCAGCTTCCGCTAAACCCACAACCCTCCCTAAACCCTCGACTCTCCCCAGTTCCTTCACCTGCTTCGCTCCCATGGTCACCACTCTCTCTACTCTCTCTCTCTCTCTCTCATTCTTGAAACTGTGTGTATATAGATCTTATTTTCTTGTATTTCCTTTGATTTCAGGAATCACAGGAACAATCTCAATCACTCGAAGCTTGCTTGAAGCTTTTGAAAGGCGAGAGAGATGAGCAACGCCTTGCCGGCCTTCTCCTCGTCACCAAATTCTGTAAATCCACCGATCATGCTTCTCTGCGCACCATTTACAGTTCTGTCGGTGTTCATTTCCTTGATCGCCTCTTGCTTACTGGTAATCCCTCTCTCTACTGTACAATATATTGGTGAAGAAATGGAATTTAGTTTATTTTGATGAATTTCTCTCTGCTAGGAATGGGAAAGGGAACTGCTAGTGGTGGTGGAGCTGATAATCGCGATGCCTATTTGCAGCTGTCAGTTACAATACTTAATGCATTGTGCCGTGTTCCCGAGATTGCTTCCTCGGAAGATATGGTTTCAAAGATTCCACTGATACTGGAAGTGATTTCAAATGAGTAAGGTTCTTTTCATCAGTAATTTTATGTATTTGTGGCTTTTCATTGCTACTTTTAACCCAACTTTGTTTTACGAACTTGAGGAACAATATTTGTTTGATTAATGTATTGGTGGGGGCACAGTGCATTGATTTCCCTTCAGTTTTTGGTGTGCATCTGTTAGTACCTCCAAAAATTAGTGTTTTGTTTCTTAACAAGTGATAGATGGACCTCGCAACACAAATAATGTAATAAGCAAAAGTAATAGATAGTGTTAGGTGATGAATGAACTGGAGGCTGAATGAAGAAAACTTAAAAAAGTATTGATTTGTTGCAGTTTTGAAGGTAACAATTACTGTGATGGTATCATCATTTGATTTATAATGGGCAAAATGTGAGGAAATCTCTGGTGGTTTGGTCACACACATCTTCTCTTGGTAACATGATGATATGTCTTGTGAGTCTTTATAATAATAATAAAAAAAATTGATAATACAGCCCTGTCCTGTGACAGGGTTGGAATTTGGAATGAAATAGTGAACCGGAATTACTGCAGTGATTTAGTATTGCTTTAAGGGCAATCAGTTTTCTACTAATGAATTGGTGGTCAATGTTAATCTAAATATGTGCTTTGTCGGTGTATTGTGGGTCTCTTTATTAATGTTGTTTCACAAAGAACTTGTTATTTTGCACTCTATGGTAATACTATCTATGTTATGTTTGAATACACAGATCACGTTCACAGACTCTTGAAGATTGCTATGAATTTCTATTTTTGGTATTATCTGCCAGCGAAAATGGAGTCACAGTGTTGTGTGAATCTGGAGGAATGAAAGTTCTAGCTTCTCAAATGCCTACTTTTCCAGATGGTAATCAATATATCTTTCCAATTTTGTTGGTAATGTTTTGGCAATCATATTAATGTTCAATTTCAATTTTTCATTGCTGGCTTTTGTAGCAATTTCATCCTAGGGTTTTGCATCCATTGCTTTGTACCAATTACGTTGATATGGTAATGGGGTATCATACCCCGGGTATGTATATTACAATTTGAATGAATTACAGAAGTCATGGGTGGCAAATATTTTACAGGCTCTCATGAGTTGGAGCTTGCTATGAAACTTCTGAAATTGGTGACAAGTAAGGTTCCTCTGGATGTCATTATAAATGACTATCTTCCAGAGCTGTCAATGATGGTAAGCCTAAATTCTTATTTAGTCATGTTGAGTTTATTTGTCCTTTTTAATTTATTTATTCGTACAAACGTCCATAAGATGTTTTATGTATTAATAGCTTTATCAGTAGAAATAATCTTTTTAAGCATTTTAATTCTTTTAGGTGGTCACTTTTGCAAGACAATTTGCTGTGTTGAACAATGCCCTGAAATTTGAAGCACTGCACATGCTCTCTTCCATCCTCTCCTCACAAAAGTCGGTATGCATCCGTTTTCCGGTTATGATATTTTAGGTGGAAGTGAATTAACAAAACTTGAAAAGTACTGCAAAGATGAATCTATATGAACTGTGAAACAGTTATCTCGAACAGATCAGAGCTCTCAATTTGCATCTGTGCTTTAGTGTATGAATTTTATGTTATATTAGTCACTTTGAAGCTAATTGTGGTATTGTTTACAGGCTCCTATTCATGACGCTCTTCGCCTAATGCCCAACAAAGATTGGTCAACTTACATGCGTGCTGGTATTGTGGCTATTTTACAGAACCGCGTAGGTATGTAGGACAATTTAGTTTAGCTGTCATGTATTTATTTTATTTCAAAGTCTGTTATTGCTTAGGATTTTTTTTCTTAAATAATATAGTTCAGACTTCTGTTCTTTAAATTAAGATCACTTGTTTCTCTATTAGTTCATGAAATACATTTGGATGGGTGGCAGTATTCCTGTGTCATCTAATCTTAAATATATAGGAAATGACAGTTCTCATATATTTTGTGCAGAACATGTGCTTCAAAGTACTCATTTGCATCCTCATTGACGGGATCTTCTTGGTCCATTATGTTGCATTTGATGAAGAGTAGGAAGCTTATGTATTGGCAATAGGATGTATGAATGTAGAATCTTTTGGGGGGGATGGATCAGGAAATTAGTATATAAGTAGAAAAGCATTATAGAATTCCTTGTCAGATAACTCTCTCTGCAAACAAATTACATTGACAGTGAAGCATGTGTGCTCCCACAGCCTCCCCCGCTGACTGTTCTTATGATCTTAGACAGCAAAACTATGCTCGCTTTTCTGTCATCCCGACTTTAGCTCATTCTGTAAATATCAGCCAGCTACATCTCTTGTTGTCTCGATGAACCTGTCCACGAATCAGGCTGATAAGAGGTGTTAAAACTTAACAGGTCATCCAAACATTATGAGGTCAATTAATTGTGTATGCAACACCAAAATTCTATGGTATGCTTGATAAATTTTTGAAGCTTATCACTTAAACCTGCAATTATTCCTACAGTTTGCCATTTTCTACTATAATTGCAGAAATTACAATGCCCCTGAATGAAAACCAATTAAAACTGATTGTCTTATCTGACTACATTTAAAAAATTAAAACTACGGTGATAAAACATTTTTGATGTTTTTATTTGGAGATGTTCTCGTGCACTGCATTTTTCTGGTGAATAATACTTCAGCTATATCAAGTTATTAGTAGAGTTTGAAGGTGCCACCTTACTTGAATCCTTTATGTTCTATAGGATTGTACCTCTGAGTCCTTGAACACTTGGCAGAAGGGGGCACTTAAAGTAGGACTCTGCTTAGTCTTTAATCAAGATACTGTCCTGTTAGATTAGCAATGTACTGTGGTAAGTGCCCTTTGTAGTTTGTTCTCTATCTATTATCTGCAAGCCTGTAAAAGTAATTTAGTTGCAGTGTTCTGTTAATTATGTCCTGATGTAGCATAATAGAAAAAAGAGTAAGGAGCTGTATAGTACACTCTTCGAAGGAGTTTTCTAATTTAAAAAATCACAAATGTTTAAATCTTGAGGTTAAAGCTTATTCTGTTGCCCCATGTGCAGCTCCTGCTGAAAAGTTGCAGGCTCTCATTCTGGCTGAGGCTATGTTGACAATAAGAGGAGGGAGGTGGCTGATTGATCAGGTGAGTTTATCTGACATACCAGACTCTTCTCCAGCTGACAGGTAAGCTTAAAAACTTGGTGGTGCTGATTGTCATTGAACCATCATTACTGGGTAACATATGGGTTATTGATAAGCATATTCTGTCCAGGTGCTTAATTCTTGTATTGGAGACAGCAAAGGTTGAAATTGCTGTTTTACTTAATGAGCTTGGCTACTTAAAATATGAAGCTTCTAAAAGTACTTCATCCACTGCTGAATCAATTACGTTAAAGCAGCAAAATTTGGCAATTTCTTTTTCATTTCTGGAGAAGATAATTCAGTTGATTTCAGATGTTGGTGAAAATGAAGGTACATATTATGGACCCTGCGATTTTTGTTCCGAAGAAAATAGAACATCTTGCAATTTTTCTTTTTGGTTTTCATGTTACATGTATACGATACTTTTGTTCTGATTTAGGTGCCCAATGTAAATATTCATAAATCGTGCGGTTCAATACTTCATTTGAGAATTAATTTATTAGGAGGTCCTAATATGCTTTGGAGTCGAGATTCATTTCCTGATTAAAACATCATTGTCTCATGTATATAGGTCTCTTAAGATAATGTGTTGACTTATTAGCTCTTATCAAGTACTTCAAACAACTTTAGCATCCCTAATTCTTCATTTTCCACCTTTTAGACTTAAGGCAGCCCGATCAGAAAACAGTTAGTGTTCTGTGAGCTTGGATGTTTTAATGGAATCTTATAATAAATATAATGAAGCTACAAGTTCATTTTTTCTTTATATTGGTTCTTCTTTGGTCTTGTTTTTTAACCCCTATGGTTAGGTAATTTATGTCCACCACTATGCAAATTAGGAAACATTTGGAGCATAGTATGCAGTTGAACTTTATTATACGATGCCATTTCACATTTGATTAGTTACGGGTACCGGGGCTTTGTTTTGCTCCCTTTTGTGAGTTTACTGCAAGTCTGCAACAACAACCAAGTCATTTCCCGAACAATGTTGAGTTAGCTACGTGAATCTTTCATCAAAACTCTTTGAGATCTTTTGCTCGTATTCTCCTCTTCCACTATATTCTATCTAAGGCTATCTTTTCTATTAAACCAAAGGCTTACTTTCTTCCATTATCTTAGGTCTACCCATACCCCTTTTAGTTTCTCACAACTAAATAGTCTCATGTTTTTTCTTAACATCACTAATTTTTCTATGCTCTACATCTCCAAACCATCTTAACCGATTTTTCACATCTTATTTTCAATTGACACTATCCGAACTTGTTCCCGAGACCCGGATAATTTCATTCCTAATCTTTTTTTAAATAGTGTTACCACACATCTACCTAAGCATTCTTATCCTTGTTACCCTCATTTTATGGCCTTGTATATAAGATAGATGCCCGTCAACTACCCTAAATAATTTTCCTTTCAACTTTAGGGGCATTCTTTAATCACTAAGAACTCTTCTTCTTTGTTTATTTATATGTGGCTACAGGTTTAAGTGTACAAATCTAGTAGAGTTTGGAGTGGGTGCAAGGCTTCAAGCCAACTACTTATTTAAGTTCATATCCTTCTTTCACATTCTGATTTTGCTATAAAATTAAAATATGAAAAAAAAAGCTCTTGTCATATGGCTCACATAGTGAGCTGGTTAAGCGACCAGTTACTATCGTCTATGTGATTGAACATATTTAATTTCGTTTTAAATTTGTGGATCAATTACAGGAGATCTTATTACTGAAAGGACTTTCACACATGTGTTTTCTGCACTCAACGAGACAATGGGTGTTGTCTTAGAGTATTTGAAAGATGCGAAGGTACTGAATTATCATAATGTTGAAATTTAGATCTTTTATAATTTTGTAAATAGCATAGCAGTATATTTTTTCTTAACAATAGTAAATATATAGGATCATGGACAAAATAAAGGAGCTGACCTTCTTGCATCTGTGAGGATTATTGGAAGGTATGTTTCACAATATCTCTATGTTGCTTCTTTCCTGAACAGGGAAGCTCCTTGTGCATGTCCTCAATCCTATTCAATTCATGCATTTGTTGAGAATAATATCACTATGACATGTTAAAATTCCGGATAGGTTTCATAATCATTTTTCCTTGTTATTTCCAAAAACTGAGTACAACTGTCTGCTCAGTTTCTGTTGCATTGTTTTAGCTATCTTGCAGAGGCACCTGTTGCATGCAATGAGAAAGTGAAGGAACTCTTAGGGTATATGCTGTCTGTTGAAGGTGAAGATGAATCAAGGTTGTGACAACATTATTAAATTGTTGTTCAGTCTGCTGATAATTTAATTTTCTTGGGGGTTATTTGTTCTTACTGACACCTGATCAATCTCTTGTTAAATGACAGCCCTTTTTACTCTGCATGCTTTTTGCTTCCAATGCTGTGTCAAATTACAATGGACATTGATGGGTGTAGAGCATTAGTATCTTCTGGAGGACATAAAGTTGTAAGTATAAATTCCAAAGTTGAATGTTTCTTCATCCTGATTATCTTTTTGCAGGCTACCAAATGCCTCATTTAGTTTTTTTTTTTTTCCGGATTGCTTATATATGTCAGCAAACTGGTTCATTTTGCAGGTTGTGGAATGCCTCGTAAAATTGATTGAGCCTCATGGTCGTATTGTTGAGGATGATAGTTGCATATTCTTGGCATGCGATACGATAATGAATCTTCTTTTGAAGGTAGTACCAGTGATGTAGCTTCCTACAATATTGCTTCAATCAAAATTGTTAACTAATTAGTTTCTTTTCAAATTAGAGGGAGCAAGTGCATGTTCCACTTGATGAGTCTACTCTAATTAATCTTTTGAGAGCATTGGAATATTGGACAGGTACGCTGTTATTAAATTCCTTAAAGTATGCATACCTCCAATACTTGATATATTCACATGGAATAAAAATTTAGTTATCTATCTTTGTTTTCTTTGTCTTTGTCTTTGACACTCTGTTTTGTCACTTTTGTAGGATTTTGTCTGGAAAAATTACATTGTGCAACAAAAATATAGATTTTGGGTTTTTGCAATTTTTTAGTATTTTGTTCATACATTCTTATTGTCTTTCATTAATTTAATATCACATTTGTTCTATAAACTGAACAAAATAGGACACTTGGTAATAATAACCTATCTGATATTTTAACATCTTAAGATTACAAAGATAAATATATTGAAGATACTAAATTCACCAATATTCCCATAGTCCCAAATTTTGCCTTAGAAGTTCTCTTATATAGTTCTGAAACACTTGTCCCTAAGAACTTTTACGGTGTCGAAAGAACTCCGGTTTTATTGGAGGTAGCAAACATAAGAATCTGCATCTTACAATTTTGTACATTAATATCTCTAGGACTGTCAGTTGAATAAGGAGGCTGAAAATGTAAGATTAGACTAATAACCTTGTTCCTCTGCCTTCTTTGAATTGTTTGTTGATGGAAGAAACTTGCATTATATTCACCAAATTTAAGCCATTTTATCTTAAATCCCTTACCTCTAATGCTCTTTACTCCAATAAATCAACTTTTTGTGTCTGAAGATCCTTCTGCAAAGCAGCAATCTTGAGACTTCAATGACTTCTGTGCAAGATCAGTGTTTCTAGACGATACAAGTTTGAATTTCTTAGCACTTTCTTAAACCTGGCTCAACTATGAGAGTAGAGATTTTCTGCAGTATGGTGAAGCACCCATGCGTTAGGGAAATTCTGTGCAATTACTAGTAGGCATGTAGCCTCTCCTTGCATCATTATGCTATCATTCGATGAAGTACAAGTCCATAAACATTGCACCTGAAAGTTAAGTTTTGAAGAGCTTTAAATGAGATTTTGAGAACATCTAGTTTTTAAGAGGCAAGACCTGTAAAAAGTGTCAACACCAACTGGGCGATCTCCCCACATGGGAAAGAGCCTCTACTTCATATACTTTTTGGGGTCTTAGTCTTCAAATTTAGTCATGCGTTCAATCCTTTTTTAGTTGGTAAAAGGTCCTTAGCCGCTAAATATGTTTCTAATCTTCCGATTAGAGCGGATTTGGATTAATGACTTTATAAGTTTATGGCCCAAAGGATTCATTTAGTTGACTATAATATTGTTTGGGCTTGGTTGTTATCAATCTCTTCGCTAATGAACATTAGTCAGAGCTTTTCAAGCATCACCATGGCTCAAAGATATTGTATTCTATCTCTTTTTACCAAATGTCCTTTTTATGTTGGCTTTGTTAAATCCAACATTGCCCATGGAGAACTGCTATGTCCGCACCTTTCAAGAACACATTTTATAGTTAGAGAATCATATTAACAAGTGCTTTACTAATCTTGTTGGCATAATCAAAGGTAATTTATTCCTGTTTGGATTGAATTGAATCCAATATAATGAGAGAAGTAAATTTCTCTAATCGAATAAATGAATCTGAGGTGAAAGGTGCCGCAAGTAAATCCATCACCAACAGAGATTATTTTATGCATCACATCCTCTATTCCTCTTTTTTGGAAACTAAAAATGCAAGTGTTCACACCAGCTGTGGCAGTGGTGCATCTGTGCCATGTTCAGACATGGTGAGGGGTCATCCCAGGATTTTTAAATTTATTTTGCAGCTTATTTGCTTTTAAGCAAATACAGTTCACATACATGCATTAGTCTCTATTTCCTGTATAAACAGCACCTGTTTGAGGGCTTGGTAAGGTAGGGCCTTCTATTTCAATAGCTCCACCTGAGAAGTGACAGAACTACCATTTCTGTATACCCAATCCTCCAAAGGGAATTTTTTTTAGTTATGCAATCTTATCTTGCACATTTTTTTATTTTGCTTGTTCAAAAAAGAATTACTCCATCCATCCCAAAATGAGTGTACTCTTTCCTTTTATAGGAAGATAGGTATATGCATAAATTACCAATAGTATCCCTATATTAAAATAGTTAGTATCACTTGAGTTTGTTTTAACCTTTAACACGTGTCAATGGGGATACAAGAGAAAATGTATAGTTATTGTTAACTTCTTAATTTTTCTCAAAAAAAACACCAAAATACTCATTTTAGGACGCAAGGAGTATGTTCTTCTTACATGCATGCATATGTAATATTTTGCTACTTTCACTTTCATCATTATTGCTGCACTTTAGAACTCTGCAAGAGTATTTGTAATAAATTCATGTATATGTTTTCAGGGAAGACTAATGACCGATCTATTCTCATGATGGCTTCGAGTATTTCTACATTAGTATTTGATTATACATCAGAAGATGCTCTTCGGAATCATCCTAACTTCAGCAATAGCTGTCTTGATAAACTGACCCATCTTATTGCAAGAAGTTTGGCCACATCTGGGCAGGTATATTATGATGTTCATCTCTGTTTTAGCTTAGGCTTCACCATTGACAAAGAAGTTTAAGCGCATCCAAGGGTTTTGTGGTTTGTTTAGAGATGTGGTGTGAAACAAATGTACTCTTGCAACATGAACTCATATGTTGATGAAACAGGGGTGGGATCTTTATTAGGTTGGTGTCCTGGTAGAATATGGACCGTACGTATAGGTTTTAGTTCGTCACAACCTTTCATATGGAGTCATTATAAATTATTTGTAAAAATATAGATGTAGGAACATGAATGCACAACATGATCCATAAAATATGGATGAGATCTAGTAGGAGGTCGGTTTCTTGTAGAGCATCACATATTTGTTGGCCTGTATTAATGTGAAGTTACAAGTTGTCTAATCGAAGGCATTGCAGGATCTGTCGGATGAGGCTAAAGCAGAGATGGATCTTGTTGAAATCGTGATTGCAGGTTCGGAAATACTTGTCTTCATTCTCTCATATCAGAGTTTGTTTGAAGCTTGAACTGAACCACACACTAGTTTTCATATTGTTGCTTTTGATAATCAGATTGCAATTGTTAGATGTAGAGAGTGATGATTTCAATTTTGTGCAGGTTATTCTCGATGGGGCAACCGGTTCCCCAGTTTAAAAGCGGTGGTTGAAAGATTAACGACGGTGTAAGCGGGGCTTTGTGTAATTCAGTGAGTCTATTTTGATATTTGTTGGTTTGTAGCTGTAGCATAGAAAGAAATAGGTGAGAAATGTAGCTTTTTAACATCTCAGTCTCAAGTAGGATAATATGATTATATGTAACATCGTCAAATGTACAATAAAACATTAAAACTATGTTCATTTGTGAAGTGTTTGGCCCAAGTGCAAGTCAATGAAATACATTTCAAACTATATTAATTAATAATATTATATATATTTGGATTATCAACTAGAGGCAGCGTGGAGCTTTTGCCCATTGACTTTATATAATATAAGACTACCATAAACAGATCAGTTTCTGTGTCTGTTATTTAGATCTCAAAGCTTTTGGTTTAAAATTGGTTCATTTATTAAACAAGTCGATATGTATAGTTTGAATTTGTTTTAGACCTCATTGAATACTTGGGTTGCAATTTGTAACCACAACCCTAAATAAAATGTCTTTTATTTGAGTTTTGGTCAACATTTTATTTTCCTAGTTATAGTGCAATAAGTTCTGAATCTAGTTAAACTATATAAAGATAAATGGTCCTTGAACTATTATCTTACCTTCTCAATTTCTCAAAACTTGAAACCAAACTAGGAAATAGACGGTACAACAAAAGAAAAAGCAACCAAACTAGATCTCATCGAAACAAAACTAATCTCCAATCTAAATAAAATCAAAACTAAACTAGATCTAACTGAAACAAAACTAATCTCCAACCTAAGTAAAATCAAAACTAAATCATAATCGAAAGAACTCCCAATTCTCAAAACCTGAAATCTCGTACCAATAACCATGTACTTTTTTGATTTGAGTACTAACCAAAAAATCAAATTAGGGGCATTGAGATAACCCTTCACCCGATCTATCGAACATCTTTTTGCAAGTTCCGTGTACCAAAAATCATGTACTCTTTTTATTTGAGTACCAACCAATAAACTGAATCAGGGGCATTGGGAAAACCCTCCCTCAATTTACCAAAAAACTTCCGGAAACCACCAAACAACCCCCACCCCGACTAGCCGAACCATACCCCATCGGTCTCAGCTTACCTATGACCTGATTCTATCACGAGAGCCACCTGGAATGAATTATGTCATAACCGCAAACTCCGAAGATGATGTCGATGCCCTAACCACCACTTACTGAATCCTGGTCGTTACAGACTAAAGCCCTAACCGCCCTTCAAAGCCCGCACACCAAGAATTCTATCTTTGTTGTCCTACAAACAATACACTCATAGAGAAAGAACGATCACCAAGTGACCAGCGCCGCCGCTCAAGGAGCCACAGCCGCCGCCCCAAAGCAAGGAGACCCCCCCCCCCCCCCCAAAAGGGACCCCCCCCCGCCGCAACCCTAGAGAGAGAACTACAACTCCAACTAAATTTTGGACATTCTGAATTGTCAGCTTTGAGCAGGAGATTAATTAATTTAAAATAATTATTTGATAAATTGGATAATTTTTAAAATAGTCATCTTAGATTGAAGAATTATTTTAAACAAATATATTTTTTATTTGAATGTTATATTTATTTATTTATTTATTTATTTTTAGCATCACGATATAGTCAATAATTATTCCATTCATATAAACAAACATTATAAATCCAATAATTATCCGAATTAAAATTGGTAGTAGCCCAATTAAACAGCCACTTTCTCAACACCAACCCCTCTCTCTCCCCCAAACAAAACAAAATCAGAACTTGCTTCTTACATTTCCAATCATAGAGTAGATACAATTCACAGTTCACACAAGCTGATGATGTAGAAGAGATCGAAGAGAAGACATTTTTCAGAAAGAAAAAAATACAGTTTCAGAGACAAAACAGAGAAAAATGGGTTGCGGCAATTTGTTCTTCACCGCCATCATAACCTTCTCAGTTGCTCTAATCACATACAACATTCTCATCTCCGCAAATGCCCCTCTCAGGAAAGACCTTCCCTCAACCTCCTCCTCGTCAATTTTCGTCGACCCGGTGATCAAAATGCCTCTGGACAGATCAAAATCGCAGAGCGCCAAAAAGAGGCTGTTCCACACGGCCGTGACCGCCTCTGATTCAGTGTACAACACATGGCAGTGCCGGATCATGTACTACTGGTACAACAAGCACAAGAATGGACCCAACTCCGAGATGGGTGGCTTTACCAGAATATTGCACTCCGGGAAGCCGGACAAGTATATGGACGAGATCCCCACTTTTGTTGCCCAGCCACTCCCTTCTGGGATGGATCAGGTTTTGCATTTTTTTTGTTCTCTCTTACCCATTTCGTGGAGCAATTGTCTTTTTGTTTGAATTGAATTGTTACTATCTGGGTCTCTTTGGTTTTGCAATTTGGTGCTAATTCAATTGGGAAGTTGGGATTTTTTTTTCTTCTCTTATGTTCCAGAATTAGGAGATGTGAGGGTTGAGTTTGTTTTCTATGTCTGAAAAAAAAAAATGGATTACTTAAAAATGCCAATTAGTCTGTTGTAATTGTTGGGTTTTTCAGAATTTGGATTTGTATGATTAATTGAATTGATGCATTATCTTTCTATAGATGATCCATGCAAATTTCTATATGAGGAAATGATCATTGAATGGCGAAATTTGATCTTAAATTTAGCTCAAAGATGTTATATAGTTCTTGCCATTGCTATCTCAAACCACTTGATACATTATTTTGGACCTTTAGTTCCCAGCTCAGCCAGTAGGTTCATGACTTGACCATTTACTCAAACGGGTTTGTATTCAAATTTGGTATATCTAAAACAGCATATAGAATTTCATACTGGTTTGCTCAGAAATGTGGCAATTTTATTGCTGATGTAGAATAATCTATCTATACTTGTGAGTTTTGATGATCGAAGTGTGTCTTAGAACTTGAGAATTTCAAATCTTCCACTGTACTATGTATTTTTTGTTGGTTGTAACTTGTAAAGCTCATGTTCTCTCTATTACAGGGTTATATAGTCCTCAATAGACCCTGGGCATTTGTACAATGGCTTAAGGAAGCCGACATTAAAGAAGAGTATGAGAAACCTAACTCCTTGGTTTCATCAAATATCAAATTTTCACTATTCCATATATTGTGATGGGACTTACTTTTTTTGCGCTGTGCTTACCATGTATCCAGTTATATTCTGATGGCAGAGCCAGACCATATAATCATCAAGCCCATACCAAACCTATCTAGAGATGGACTTGGAGCGGCATTTCCATTCTTTTATATTGAACCCAAAAAGTATGAATCAGTTCTCCGGAAATTCTTTCCCGAGGATAAGGGACCAATAACCAACATTGACCCAATAGGAAATTCTCCTGTCATTATTGGGAAGGTAGGTATTTTGGTTTGGCTTATTAGACAATGTTGGCGCTCTCTTTTGCTTTTTGCTTTTCTTGATCTTTTTGGAATATTGTTAGGAATCTCTCATGAAGATTGCTCCCACTTGGATGAATGTTTCCTTGGCCATGAAGAAGGATGCTGAAGCAGATAAAGCTTTTGGTTGGGTGCTTGAAATGTGAGCTTTCCCTAATGAATTTTATACTTGTTAACCTCTGAGTAAGTGGTTGGTTAACTTTTCTTTTTTCATTTGGTTTGTGAATGCAGGTATGCTTATGCTGTTGCTTCTGCTTTTCATGGTGTTGGTAACATCTTATACAAGGACTTCATGATTCAGGTTTGACCAGATTATTTGTTCTTCTTTGACTTATCTATTTTCTTTGTGTGATATTGCCTCTAAGGCAAGTCCATAATAGACGTCAACTTTTCACCTATTTGATCATTGAGCACCTATCCAAACTTAAGAAGGCTTCAAATTAGCAAGATCTATCTATTTATAACTTCGCCAAATAATATGTTATTGTCCTGAATTTTTTATTTACTATTTAAGGGACGTAATCATTTTGGTAATACTCCATCCATCCCAAAATGAGTATCATTATTTCCATTTTGTGAGCAATTAAGAAATTTAGTGTTTTAGAATTACCTTTGAATCCCCGTGAGTATGTGTTCTAACAAACTCAAGGGATACTAACTAAATTTATTAAATGGATGTTATTGGTAATTTCTTGTTATAACTAACTTCCTAAAAAGGAAAGATGACACTCATTTTGGGACAAAAATGCAAGACAAATAGGACACTTATTTTGGGACGGAGGGAGTAACAGCAAGTAACTTGCAAATGATCTTTCAGATGTATTATTGTTTATGCTATCTGTTACTAGCTGTTTAGCATGTCTTACACTCTCATGAGCATCAATTATCTTAACCTTTTGCAAGGTTCTTGCTGAATATGTCATGTAGCAATTTCATATATATTCGCAGTGCATTTATTGTTAATTGTCTGATTTTTTATTGGATGTATTCAGCCTCCTTGGGATAAAGAATTAGGCAAGAAGTTCATAATACATTATACCTATGGCTGCGACTATGACTTGAAGGTAAGCATTCTTGCTGATGAAACTGTTCTCTCTGAAGTTTATGCTTGATTTTGTTTAATAAGAAACAAGTTAAGGGAAAAAGAAAGGAAATTTGCTGACCTTCGAAGTTATGTGCACAATCAGTTCTGGTTTACCATAAATTGAATGGAATATATGCATATATGTGTTCTCTTCAATGAACAATATTTTCCTAATGATGTTTTTATGGATAAATGAACCATCATACTAGTACAACGAAGTGGTGTCCTAGGCATGGGAAATCTCATGCCTAATGTTCTCAAAATGATAGATGAGCCCATTCCCTTAATCCAACTTTGATAAGAAAACCCACTTCTATTACAACAATTTGTCGGCTAGCATTACTCATTACTAGTCTGTGTTTTCTTCGTGTAGTTAGTTTTTTGTTTTTGTATTTTTGGTGGGTAGTTTGTATTATGTTTGTATAACAGCTTTAATAAGGTTTTTGTGCTCGAGGATCAACTTTAAAATTGATTGGGGATATTTAGAAAAAAGAAGAAAAGGCATTAAAACCTTTTCTTTTTTAACATCCTATAAGCTAAACTTCGCATGATAAATGGTGCTTTGATAAGAGACATTTGGATGATGAAGTCATAGTAAGATGCTGTCCTTCAGTCCATGACTTCTTTTTCTAGCTGCACATATGCTAATGGAAATTCACCTCTTATGGCGTACATGATTTTCATCCTCTGAACCTCAATGGCTAATTGGCTATACATCTATTATCTAGCTGTTCCTTCTATGACTTGTTAGGAGGTCAGGGTACCAATTCTGATTAAATTGAAGAAAGAGGACATAATGCTCAAAAAAAGAAAGAGGACAGATGAATTAGTTTCAACTTTATGTAATTACATAAATGTATTTCTATTATACTATACGATTTGAGTCGAATAAATTGCATTTAAATATCAATATCATAAAATTTGTTTTCTAATGTACGCATTGTGGAAAATAGTCATGTTGTATGCTTGCTCCTGAAGACGACTACATAGAATGTTATCCCCTATGTATTCTTAAGCATTTTTTACTGTACTGTTTTAACTTTCAGGGTAAGTTAACATATGGAAAGATTGGAGAATGGAGGTTTGACAAAAGATCTTATGATCAAGTTGCACCCCCGAAAAATCTTCCCCTGCCACCAGCGGGTGTTCCTGAAAGTGTGGTATGCTTCGTCTTGGATTTAATTCCTGTTTTCTTGCTGCATTTTTTCAGAACAAAGACAATGACTTCTAGTAGGAAGATATACAGTTTCATTCTTATAAAAATCTGATCTTTCAAGCGAGTAACTGCTGTCAATGATATTGAAATTGTTAATTTCTAGAACCTGTTTAATTGACCCACACTCAACCATGGTATGAATGTGGTGCAATGTGCCCATTTGTGCATTTCATGTCTGTAGCTTGTTGCATGTCTTTGAGCTGAGGAAATTGCTCTACAGCGATACTACTCATTTGGCTCAGTGTATTCAGTCCATCATCTTTAAGCAGCTTGAGTACCTCAAAATAATTAGTTATCCAAACGAGGAGTATTCTGCAAAGAAATGCCTTTGAGTTTACAAATGCTCGCACATAGTACAATTAGAAAATAGCCTCCCTCAAATTCTGTAGATATGTTTACTGTATTTGATAGTTTTAGTTACTTGCGTAATCTTACCAGTTAAAGAGTCGGACAATTCTGCGGTCTCTCCCACTACTTGGGGAAACTTTAGGAATGTAGAGATTTCTTGCCTGTAAACTTATTCTTAGGCTTCTGATTAGGAGAAAACAAGCCTTATATCTCTCTTAAACAAAAACAGACATAAACAAACAAACGACAGGTACATGAAAATAAGTCATGCAAACGTTCATCGGGAAATGATACTAGAGATATTCCCAAAGCTAGATATTTAACCAGCTGTTTATGGTATTGGCTCAATGATATAGTTACATATTCCTGCAAACACATCTTCTGTTCAATTTATGCATAAGCAAATGTAAATGTTGCAGGTAACTCTGGTAAAAATGGTAAATGAAGCCACGGCCAACATTCCAAATTGGGGACCGTAAAGAAGAGATCGGGTGAGATACAAGTAAAGCTGGTTTTAGGTGTCAAAGGAATTACTTTGCATTGTATACAAGCAGAGGTATGTTGAGAGAGAGGAGGCTTGGTGAAGATAGATTAAAATCTCTATATTACCAAAACATTTGGTCCACTTGTGTTTGATACTTTAGACTTGTAGCTCTACCTCACTGTTGTACACTTGATATTGTCATCTCGAATGAAAATAGTCTGTCAAAGAAACAGAAATGTTTTGTTGTTGTAGAGGTTAAAATTGAGATTATCATTAGCTTCTTGGCAACTTTCACCTGAAATGAAATGACCTGTCAGCTTCTATTTTTGCTGTTTAGCAAATAATAACAAAGTTAACTTTATTGGATGCTAATATATGGGAAATCAATGAAATAATCAGCAATGAGCCAATATGCTACAAAATAATAAATTCATATATTTTCCATTTTGTTTTTAGATAAACCAATTTCACCTCTTGTGAATCTTAACCGAACATTGCGCAAATGGTCAAGAAAGGAGGCACTGCCAAACAAATATGAATCCTGTAAAGTCAAAAAAATGAATGACCAAATGTCTCTTTGTTTTGGGGAAGATGAGCCTTGAAAAGCTGACAAGAGAGACCCTACCAATACCATTTCAATACCCTTTTGAATTTATTTCTATTTTTATTTTTTTTACTGAAACTTTTTACTAAAACAAAAAAAATTGAATGTAATTATATTGCAAAACAATTTGGTTTTCTTTTTATAGGACAAAATAATTTGGTTTAGTATATATTTCAAAAAAAAAAAAAATGGTTTAGTCACTCCCCATTCAAAAATCTAGCTTCAGTTGGTGCTCACACCAAATTATTGAGTTAGGATTAGTGCTTGTTTGTTTAGTCTAATATAAAACTTTGCAAAATTTTATGGAGCTGTAAGGAGGTACTTAAAAAAAATTGTTATGTTTGATAAATGTTTGACTGTAAGGAGGATGAATTGTAAAAGTTTGTTTGGTAAAAAACAACTGTAATGAGGTAAAATATGAAGCATTCGACCATTTTATTTTGTTGGTCGACCGTTATTGTATTAACTTTTTACTTGAAAGTTATTTTGGTAGGTGTATTTACCTAAAAGTCATATATGAAAACGGTAGACCATTTTTATTTTATAGTCAACCGTTACTGCTTTGATTTTTTACTTGAAAATCATATATGAAATTAAACGGTCGACCATAAAACAAAAATGTTCGACCGTTTAGCTCCTTAAAAGGAGTTACTGTTTCCTACATAAGCTGTTTAGCTCATTTTCCAAAACAACTCATTTAAGTATATTTTCATTGTACAATCGATTTTTTACCAAACAAGGTACATCTTATGTGACACCAACCTCCTTTAAGTCAATCTCATGTGGCACATTCTTTAAGAAGCAAGTAGAGTAAATAAACAAGACCTTATTGAAATTTTAATACAAGGATCAACAATAGGGTCTTGTTACGAGGCAGTCTTTTTTTTTTGACACAAAAGTAGATAATATTTTATTACTTCAAATTGGACAATAACAAAGAGACCGAAAACCTAACTAACTCGAGGGTCACTCGGTTCGCAGACCAACCCAAAGATAGAAAACTGACATTAGCCACAACGGCTAAAACATCAAGATTAATCAAACCAAAGACATTAGATTTCTCCCCACCAGCCTGAATAATCAAGTTGAAGGCACTAAAATCATCCCCTTCAGCCTGAGAAGCACAAACAACTGATAATGATTGCATGTGACATTTAAGCGACCACGTAGAGTGTTTTGCCAATCGCCTCTTGTCACCATCGTGTATGCCATCTGATCAGACAACAAACTCGAAAGCTGATCCGATAACTCTAACCAAATCACCATCTTTTAGGTCACCTTCTCTTTCTCTGCAACCACCTTCTGCTGCCCTGCACACACACCAACCAAAAAAAACTATTGAGAATCTACGCCGCCCTAACAAAAAAACCTAACAAAACCTAAACTTGCTATCAGAACAAGAGCTTGCTATCTAAACGAGAAAGACCGTAATTTTGATGTATAAAAAATCAAGAGATTATTGCCACTTTAAAATCAAAAGCAACTGTAGCCGAACAAAAACTCTAACAGACTCTCAAGACGGCATAAACCTTAGATAAAAAAAAGAAAACCCTGTTACGAGGCAATCTTTGTATTCAAAGAAATATCAGAAAGTTTTGTAATAATGTCAATAATACTATCAATCTGTTTGTCTGTCTATCCCCCAAAGTCTCCAATAAATCCGAAAATTACGGTGCTTTTCACAGTTACCTCCATTATTATTTATTTATTAAAATTCCCAAAACACCAAGTGATGTCTGATGTGATGACTCATGGTCATGGTCGTGATTCGTGAACAAGCATCCAACGCACTCTCTCTTCTTCTTCTTCTTCTTCTTCTTCTCTCAACTTCTCTGTCTCTCATAAGAACTTTCAAGGAAAAAGGACCATCCTCTTCTCTGTCTCTGTCTCTCGTTATCATGTATTACAGCAATAGGCCACTTCTGCCATTTTCTCTTCTTCTCACATTACTCTTCTCTTCTTCTTCTTTGGCACTTGGAGATGTTCAAACACCACTACCCTTTTCAGGTATTTCCATTCTATCCATCTCTACCTCGTTTGTTTCTCGAGAAAATGTGGACTTTTCAATAAAGTTCACATTTTTCTCTGAAGGGTATTTCCTCTTTAACTGGATAATGTCACTGTTTAGCAGGTCAAATCAGTTTCTGTTTGTTCGTTTCATCCATGTCTACCTTGTTTGTTTCCTGGGAAAATGTAGACCCACTTCAGTGTTTTCTTTTCTCACCTTTTTCAGCAACAAAAAATTAAAAAAAAAAAAAACATTTTTCTCAAAAGAGTTTTTCTTCTTTAACTGGAAAATGCCACTATTTTGCAAGTAAAAGCTTCAATTTCCTCAGTTTTCTCATCAACCCAGAAATAAATACATGGTTCAATCAATTTTTATGTGGCTGATTTTGTTTATCATTTTCAGTGGGAGACAGTGAAGTGATCAATTATGGTGTGGAGCTTCCTTGGGGAAGTAGTAGAAGGTCAGTTGTGGAGGGAGATGGTGTTGTTGATGACTCAAACTCAGTACTTGTGTTGGCTTCAAGGAGGACTTACAGAAGAGACCCTCTCAATGGATTCAAAAAGTACAATGGAGGTTGGAATATAATTGAGCACCACTACTGGTCTGTAAGTAATTATCATCAAACTCAGTACTTGTGTTGCCAAATGTTGCCAAATGTTGACAACATTTAGCAGAAGAATATTTTTGTTGGTGTTTTCTTTCCTTTCATTTTGGTTGGAATATGGCTTAAAATTATAGTGTAAATTGGTTGTTCTACTTCCTCATGGTATTAGAGATGCACATAATGATCCTATTCTTTCTCCATTGAAAACTAAATTGTTCATAGAACAATGGTATGGCTTTTTCTATAGCCGATCCAGGGAGTGTGTGCTTCCCCATTTGTGAAAACAGAGACAGAATAGTAGTCAAGTGCAATTTTAGAAATCGAAAAGGAATCAATGTTTATGAATATTTGGGGAAGATATGCTAACTTATTTGAGCATATTTTTGGCTCCGAAAATTTAATTCTTTGATAATTACCTTGTATAAATGGCTACACGGAGATAATTCAGTAATGGTTCAGTGAATAACTTCATGTAAAGGAAAGCTTATGTAAACCCGGTTTTAAAGCATGAAGCCTTGACAACTCGCATTACAAGTCCACAAGATAAATGAACAACTCCATACTTAAAGAGTGCCTGCACTTTTTTAGGGATAGTGTGTTCTGTTTCTTGAACTGATTCTCCAAGGATTCTACTTAATCTTTTACATGTCGATTGAGCTTAGTTTTTTTTCCTAGTAAGTGCAGAATACACTTAGCTAGCTAAGGTATTATCTAAAGTTTGTTGCACGCAGTTGGTGGTTCTAGTATTTGGATTTTATTCCTCTACTACTTTACTAGCATTTGAGTTGCGTTTTAACCTTTTTTCCCTTCTAGTTTGTCCTGATAATTTCACTCTCTTTTCTTAACTGACCAAGTTTTTTTCCAAATTCATTTATGCAGTCTGTGGGTTTTACCGCAGTTCCTCTCTTTGCCATTGCTGCAATCTGGTTCCTAGGTTTCGGCCTGTGCTTATTGGTGTTTTCTCTCTGCTATTTCTGTTCTGAAAGACACTCGTATGGCCATTCTCGAACGGCTTATGCCCTCTCCCTTATGTTCCTCATAATCTTTACTATCGGTGCAATGTACGTGCCTCGCTCTCTCTCTCTCTCATGGTTTTTGTTCATTTGTGCTTCTTTTTTTAATAACCATGCAATTTCTTATTCTGTGGTTACAGCATTGGATGTGTTGTTCTATACACTGGTCAGGCAAGATTTCACCATAGTACTACAGAAACTTTGAAGTATATTGTGTATCAGGCAGACACAACTGTCGATAAACTGAGGAATGTATCTGATTATCTTGCTGCAGCGAAGCAGATTGGAATAGATCAAGTGTTTTTACCATCTAATGTCCAAACCGATATTGATCAGATTGGAACAAAGATCAACTCTTCTGCCAGCACCCTTGCTGACCGAGCTATGGACAACTCAGATGACACACAAGATCTTTTGGATTCAGTGTAACGGATGCTTCATGAGGCTCACTTAGTTGCTTAACTGCTCTTTGGATTTATTTTGCTCGTAAAATGACCACTTCAACATACATGCAGGAGATTGGCACTCATCATAATCACTGCCATTATGCTTCTCTTAACATTTCTTGGACTGCGTAAGGCCCTTTAATCTCAGACACCAAATATATTTAATTTTGGAAGTTTCGGTGAAGTTAGCTGTAGTAGTATTGACTCGTGTTTTTTTCTTTTGTTGAACCTTTTGGTCCAGTATTTTCAATGTTTGGCATGCAGTTTCTCGTTTACATGTGAGTTTGTTTTCTTCCGCACGAATTTCTTGATCATTGTTGCTTCAAGTATGCACATAATTTGAAGTAATTTTATCTTGCAGATTAATTATCATCGGATGGTTACTTGTTACTGGGACCTTTATTTTATGTGGAATATTCCTTCTTCTCCACAAGTAAGTTTCCATATGTATATACTGGCTCTTTTTATCTTTTCTTTGTCGTGCTCAAAGATAAAACATAATCCTATATTGTTTGCTCTTATATAGGAGCGTAAACTTTAAGCTAGTTTGTAACCTTTCTTGGGATTATGTACGCATATATATTGTTTTCTTTCCTCGTCATTTAGAATCCAAATTGAGTCTTTGTAGCATTGTAATTTTCTTGACGCTGCTCTTTTCCCGATAGAGTTTGTTTACTATTGCCTATCCGTTAACTGAAAAGCTCATTATTTTTCCTTCTAGTGTGGCTGGAGATACTTGTGTTGCTATGGATCAATGGGTCCAAAATCCCACTGCTCACACGGCTTTGGATGAGATACTACCTTGCGTTGACAACACAACCGCGCAAGAAACCTTGTCCCGTAGCAAGGAAGTCACATCCGAGCTTGTCAATTTGGTCAACCAGGTCATCACCAATGTCTCAAACATCAATTTCTCCCCCAACTTTGTGCCACTATACTTCAACCAATCCGGTCCACTGCTCCCACTTCTTTGCAACCCGTTCTTTCCCGATTTAACTGACAGAGCTTGCACTCCGGGTGAAGTGGACTTGAACAACGCAACACAGGTATGTAAACTGTAATAAGTTATTTAACATAACGTATCAACTCTAGACAAGCACTTGTTTCTTTGGCTTATATTTCTTTGATTTGATCATAGGAATGGAGCAACTACGTGTGTCAAGTCTCAGCGAGTGGGATATGCACGACGACTGGGAGGTTGACCCCGACATTCTACAATCAAATGACAACAGCAGTAAATGTTAGTTTTGCTTTGTATAATTATGCCCCGTTCCTAGTAGAGCTAGAGGACTGCACATTTGCTAGGCAAACATTTAGCGACATATATAGAGATCATTGCCCGGGGCTGAGATCATACAGTAGGTGGATATACATTGGGCTAGTGATGGTCTCTACGGCGGTTATGCTGTCCCTAGTGTTCTGGGTAATATACGGGAGGGAGAGACAGCATCGGCTTTACGCCAAAGAATTCTTGTCTGCCTCGGCCCAAAGTTTAGACGGGGACGACAAGAATCATCATTAGGATGAACATAAATCTGGTGTTATGCATTGTATTTGTGAGTTAATTTGATAAGGTTTTAAGGAAGTGAATTGTGGCAGGAGTTGTGGTTTGGTGATTGGAGACTTGAATGGTAGCTTGCAGATATTATGTTACGTGAAATGTTGTGATTATGTTATGTGAAATGTTGTGATTGCTTGCTGGTTTGAGCTATCATATTCATGTCTATATTGTGGGGCAGCTTCAGACACCGACAATCACAATTCCTTGTGATGTAGTTTTTTTTTTTTTTTTTGTTAAAGTTCTTCCTTTTGAACCGCCGTCGATTTTCTTTTTATAGCTATGTTTTTGTCATTTTTTCTCGTATTATTGCAAATTAAATTACCACTAATTTAGTAAATTTGACATGATTAATTTTGTTCTTCCATTGTTATTTTCATTACTATTGGCTCTTCTTCGATCTCTTACAAAATCCTCATTGTTATTTTCGTCTTCGCAATATGGGGGTTGCCTTAAATCGTATGTTAAAACTTATGTTATA
>JAYMTA010000573.1:0-26615 GCA_036897625.1 Pelargonium cotyledonis
GATATGAATTTTCCAGCGGAACATAATGAACATGTTTTTGATGAAGAAGAAGGGTAATAGCTAGAGTGAAAAGTATTTTCGGAATTTCAAAAAATATAGTGATCATGTGCAGAGCACATAACTTAAAATTTGAAATATTCCGTTAACTTCGACGGAAAAAGTAGACGAAACGTTAAATGGCATCTTTAGGGATGGTAAAAGTAACATCATAATCTTTGAAAGAGATACGTGTAATAAGTTTATTTAAGAGAGAAGGTACGTGTAATTTTACCTATAAGATAGCCAGAAATAACTTCCATCCATTGCCATGGCCTATAATGATACAAGGCAAGCTCCACCAATGGTTGCATTTCATTGATTATAAACATATTACAATATTGATTCATCATCTTCTCCGTGTCCATTCCTATTTAACATGCTAGCTAAAACACTGAAGATAAGCGGTCACTTGTTTCCTTGAGATCGTTGTTCTAAGAGTTAGTATTCATACGCCTGCCGATTAAAAAGATGCAACAACATTTACTTCTATACATTTTTTGTGCAGGTCAAAACTAATTTTTGAAAAGACAATTATTTATAGATACAGAATTGCGCCTAATGCATGATCGTCATTTAATCAGTTTTAGTAAGCCTACTACAAAAATTATTATTTGAAAGAAAAATCAATTATTTAACTAATTGTTCATTTGCTTGCTTTAATCTTGCAACATATGCAATTCAATCCATACATCATTAAGATAATTTCTTCGGCCATCGTCACGTGCATAGAAAATTTACTTTCAATCTTCACGTATAGTGGAGTGAGCCACGTCGTTTAAAAAATAAATAATAATAACAATAAAATCAAATAGTGCATTGACATACATAAGTGTATGATAGTATTCTTGTTATTGAAATATTATCAAACATACAAACCAAAACTCTACACTCAAGCAAGTACCTATTGCTACAAGCCTATAAAATGATCATTTGTATTTCTATTATTGCATTCATGAAATATAAACTTAAAATCTATATCAAACACTAATAGTACTCAACAACCAAAGAAAAGTGGTTAATGTAAACGATGAGCTACCTCCTCCTGTTGTGTAACTTGTCAGGACTAGAGGGCACTGGTCTATCCACCTTAACATCAGGACCTCCATCTTCATTCTTCTTTAGTACCTGCAGATATCTACTTCCTGAGGCACACACTTCATGTTGCAAAGCTACTACAAACAATAAGATACACATCAACACTACTTGTTTTCTTGGACTCAACATCATGATTCCTTTTATCACACAAAAATCCCACTCAGACTAAAAGCTTCCACTACTTGTGGTATGTAAGTTGCAACTTGGTGGGGTTTTATAGGGAACATCATTCAAATGAGACACCATTTAAATTATCATTTGAATTACAACTTGTTTTTAATTATGAGACTGACTTGACAAGGATTAATTAATGTATATTCCAAACGTCTTACTCATGGTTGAAATTATTAGACGTGAAGGTGAATTGATCACTAACTTTGTCACAAAACAAAGTGGATATAATTATTCTTATCTACCAATTTTATTTTCCATTTGGGGAAGACATAGGAATATCATGATCTCTAGAAATGGAAAGTTTTGATATTCAATGTACTAGTGCTAATATTTATTATAATGATTCTTGTTTATATTATCATTACACAAGTTGCAACCAATAATCGCCAATTATGATGATAATTCTATGTTAATAATGCACGAAAGATGGCGACTAAGCTTTTGTGCTAAATCAAATTCACATGGTATCCATGAATTGGCCCATAGTTCTTCCCCCACCAAATAATTTAAAATTAAGGAAAATTTCTAATGCTTAATAGGATGATTTTCTTTAAAGAATTTATTGTAACTGCACGTGCTAAATTGATTGATTTATTTATAATTGATGTTTTATCTATGTTATGTGTGTGTGAGACAAGCTATCAATTTATACAACCACAATTCACTTCATTTTTTGTAAGTTGCTATTGTGGGACTAGATTTGGCATATTTTTCTTGAAAAAAAGTTCATTTTAATCCCTATATTATCCAAAACATTTTAATTTAGTTCTCAAACTATTAAGTGATAAGAAACAATCCAAAATTCAGCAAAGTGTTTGAGTTTTGTCCAAATTAGTCCTAAAACCATCTCAATTTAGTCTATTCCGTTAAATTGACAGACGAAAACCGTCAAATATAACTGACGCCGTTACAAAAAAATATTTTATTATTAAAATAACGACGTGGTATTAAAAGAATGATTATTATATTTTGATTATTGTATTTTAAAATAGATTATGCTGAAATTACTAAACTACCCATCAAATTTTTTTTTCTTTTTCATTTTGGCCCTCTTCTCCAAGAGACATGACACATCCGGCGGTGACCATCACGTCGGACTTGAAGCGACAACGCAAAAAGGAGTGAAGATGAAGCTCTCTCCGCCGTCAGGTCCCCTCCCCCCACCGTCATACACCATCAACATCTCAAACTCCTCAAACCGCCCATATATGACGCCTCCGCCGTCAGGTCCCCTCCCACCATCGTCACCCACCTCTTCCTCGATCCAGATCCAGATCGAATCAAACGAAAAGACGAGAGCACGAAAAAAACCAAAAACAAAAAGAAGCTTACCTGGTCAGGGACGATGGCCGACGCTCCTCCTTGACAGATCCTCCTCATCAATGGCGTCGTCGCTCTCTGGAACAGACGGAAGCAACGGAGAGCCGAGCCCAACTCTGATTCGAACGACGACGGTCTCCATCTCCGGCCGAGGTACACCGGAACGAGCTTTGCATGACAAGAAGCCGCAGGTCCCGTCCTTTGTTGAAGCAAGCCACATCAACAACCACGGCATCGGCAACAGATCTCATTCCCTCTCGACGGAACGTCGGCGACGCACGTTCCTCCGTCGACGGAGCAACACGTTGCTTTGTTGTTGCTGGATCTTTGAGAGAGTGTGAGACAGAGTTGCCGAAAAAGATGGTGTGGGTGTCGGAGTGTGTGCCAGAAAGAGAGGAGAGAGAAGAACAAAAAAAATTAATGGTATTTTTTAATAAATATGAAGGTAAAAGAGTAATTTTACATTAAAATGTATTTTTTTTTATTACACAGAAGTGCCACGTCAGCATAATTAACCAATTCTATTTCTAAAATTAATAGTTGGAACTTTGACAGACCAAAGTAAATAGTTCAAGGACCACGCCAAAACAAATCAAAGTTTAGGAATCCACACGGAATAAAATGGATAATTCAGGGACCCAAACATTGTTTAACCCTAGTAATCAAGCACTTTAGTTATGGTTTTGATAAGCATGGTTCTCAACTTGGATAGTTCATTAGTTGGCCAATCATTTTCCAATAAAAACGACCATTATGGAATAAGAAATGCAAGATTCCTTGGTAAAAGTCTAAACCAAACAAACCCACCTCATCAACTGGGGCCACGCGCACATGTGTCGGAATCTGAAATCATAGAACTTCTTTGGGTCATTGAAGTTGGCTCTAATCGCAACTGATTCTTCAGTCACCTATGTTTCTTTCTCCCTCACTACATGGTGTCATGACCCTCGCCCTTGTTTGGGTTGATGGGCTTTCGTTTTCGTTCTTTCCCTCATTGAGATTTTGTGCTTTTATTTTAACTTTCGGATTTATTTACATAAAAATATATAAATATTGTAATGCACATTAAAGTGTCATACTTTTTTCGTCTCAAAATGAGAATTTTGTTACTATTTTTTAAAAAAATTAAGAAATACTAAATAATTTAATGTGTTTTTAGTATTACGCTCACTTTTCTGCCTACACTCTATGCACAGTTCTGTAGTGAATAAGTAATAAATGGTAATATGAAAGACATAATAATATAAAAACTTAAAAATAAAAATAATGCTCTTTTTAGGACAGGAGTACTTAGACTTTATGATAATATGAATCTACACACCTAATGCTAAGACAATCATATCGTAAGAAGGGAGTAGATTCAAAATAAGAAGAAAAAGAATAGGCAAGTGTTGAAATGACTAAAAATTTATAGTAGTAGTGTGAAGTTACCCCTTACACTGGACACATAAGAGGCTAATTTAAAAGCTCAATACAAGATTATATAAATACAAAATCGCGTTTGAGCATTTACAATGCATAAGCTACGAGTAGAAATGTTGAGCATAATTAGAGTCTAAAATAATGTCAGTCTAGGGGAAACGAACTTTCTCTCCTCTTTAGCACCCACAAAAATACTTCAGTAGTAGAGATGGATAAGCTTCCTATAGATATCAGGATATGATTAAATTACATTCATTTTACACATGGATCAGTTCACTATTTAACTTGCTACACCTAACAAAATACACTACTAATCAGTAAAGAATTTCCCCAAAAAAATTTCTGAGACTTGAGACCATGTTTAGCTTCTTCTCTGAATCATGATCCCATCCCCTCCTTGTTCTGGACCATAATGTATATATCTAGGCTCTGAATGTACACACTTAGCGTCCTCAACGACCATTGGGGAAAGCGGTTTCAGACGCTTGGTCCCCTCGATGTCTCATGTTCGAGACTCCCTTCAGGTGTTGTTGGCATTGCCTAACAAATAAAAAATAAAAATGAAAACTATTGCTATGAGTCAATAAAGTAGGCTTGACTGAAATGTGTGCACCATTGATGCCTAGGCAAGAGAACTGAAATTTCAGTGTGCAGTACCTGAACCTCATCTACCCCATTGCATAAGATAGATTCATGTTTAGCAGTTCACTCCGACATAAACAATCTGGCAAAGGGTTTACGTAAAATGCCTCTTCTGATCGAAACCTATCCATGCCCTTTGTTCCCGAGATGGGGCCTTTTCTCTTCCGAGGAGACCCTATCCTGTGCAACCAACATAATACCAAAACACGGTATCAAGTTCAAGTGAGATAAAGAAAAATATACAAGTTACAAGATACAATTCGCTCAATATATTCAAAAAATATGAGTTGCGAGATGGGGTCTATAGGAAAATGTATTCCACAATTACATACCTCTTTTTGTGCACTTCAACGACTCGATTTGAAAGACTTTTCCCTTCTTTCATTGTGCCTGACTCAATTTTGTCAAACTGACGAACGAGGAATTTTCTGATGTGTAACAAATGGAGAGAAAAAAGACCTCACGACAAACACAATGATTACAGTATGAACAACAGACAGAAACCATCATTCAATAGAAATAGAACTGTGTTTCACCAAGAAACTTGCCTGTCTGGGGATATCGTTCTCCTATGTCCTAGAAAACGACGATGACCTTCAACTGCTCTCGCCATGTTCCCAGAGTATGATGGAATAAATACATCACTCTCAACAGATACAATGTAGTCAAGGGCAGCTAATTGAGAAGAGTGATTGATGAAAGGCTCAAGCTCCTCAATGGATGACAATTTTTCCTGCACAAATTATCAATATGATGTGAATCAGATGCTAGCCATCAACAATAAAATGCTGAACACCCATAAGCTCGGGCTGAACAACCCTCCAGCAACCAAAACTTTTCATTTTTTCTATTCTATGAGAGGTACAGCACTACACACTAAATACAATCCAGCCTTTCTTTGACTTGTGTAATGCCTGATAAATGAAATTTCAGTCTTCTCCTTTTCCCTGGAACAGGAAGTCAAGTGGAATGGAGCCACAACTTCACTGCCTTTTGCAGGGAAAAAGGCCGTCTAGACATTTGTTCAATGCCAATATGACAGTTAAATCAGTCAAAAGAATCAAAGAAATAGGGTGAAGATGTTGAAAAATGCATGATTTCCAGAAGGGATTTCTGGTAATCACGCCATTTGACAGAAAACAACTGCAAAAAACTTAATACCAACCACTACATTATTTTATGAAAAAAAAAAAATGAAACTTACTGCAGAACAGTACTTTAATTGATTGGGCGAATCCTTCAGCTCATCAGAGAACGGGATAATGTTAAGACTTAGTAGTTTAGAATTTTTGTTACTAGTTAACATGGAAAGAAGTAATAAATAAAAAACATGAAATGTGATATAATGGAGGGAATAGGACAATGAGATAGAGTGTAGGAGAAGAATTCAAGTACATGATTCCACTCAGATTAAGGTCATATATAAATTTACTAGCAAGATATGGTGCCTATATCAACTGTGATTACATAAATTCATGCTCTTTGAAAACCTTACCATAACCATAATATGAATTTTAGCCATAATTCAACTAATCATAGCCCGGATTCACAAACCAACCTCTAAATGCCACACATTGCCATAGATGTGGTGTTGTTATTAAGACACTGCATTTTATATTTCATGATAATACACTTTTTGTCATACATAGTCAAGAGTTCTCTTTTAATTCAAATTTAAACATGTTTGACATAAGCCCCCAGACTGATGACAGACATATCCAATAGTCAATTAGATTTAATCCTCATGCTACTTGCTTTATAGGGGGTAACCAAATAATGGGCAGAGTAAAGTGATTCTTCATATCCATACCTTGCTCATTATCATGGGAAAGCGAGACTGGAAATCCATCATACGAGTATCACCCCCATATATCTCTCCGGCAGCAATATATATAGGGGTGTTTGATGGGTAGCCAAGAGCAGATAGAAACATTCCAACTTCCTTTGGAGTCAAGGGACAGAGCCCTTTGGATCTCTTTTCCTCAGGATCAATGTCTTCTCCTTTCCACTGTACGGTATTGGATCTAAAAGTCCACAAACAAATTATGATTATACGTGTCAGATCATGTATATATATATATATAATAGGATGTTCATGAAATCGCATAAATAACAATTAATTTGACAGCATGAACATATCATGCGACATCAAAAATCCCATACCTAATTGTTCGAAGTTCTTCAGCTTCATCAGGAGATAAATCATGTGTGCATCCAGTAAATGCAAGCATGTCTTTCTCATAACGTAAGTGCAGAGCAATGTAAGGACCATAGTTCCTCATTCGTTCCACCAGCATCTACAATATGTAATAAAACAATTCTGAGAAAATCATTTGCATGTCTCTCAAAATAGATACACCACCTACAGTCAGATGCATTAAGGTAGTTATGCACCTTTCCCATTTCTTCAATTCGAGGTGCAAAACGGAGGGCTTGATAACATGCACGGCAGCGTAGCTTTTGAATATCTGGAGGAAGATTGTTATTTGCTAAGCGAGAGTCAGACTTGGCAGCTCGAATAACCTACCAAATATGTAGATAATAATAACATGAGCACCATCAAAATATGGTGTAGATAAGTAAGTGATATGGAAGCATACCAATTAGCATACCTGATAATCTTCCCACATTCTAGCTATGTCATCTTGGTAATAATCCATACCAGACCAGCTCTTAAAATGCTTAACCGCTCTGGTGGCAGTTAACAGTTGCTTTGGGAGCTTTTTTATGATTTTGACATCATTAGCCAGGTCATTGATGAAGTAATCTTCATCAAAAACATCTGAGAAGTTGCTGCGGGTGCAGATAAAATGAAATAAGCAAACACATTAAGCACGCACAACTTAAAAGGCAGAGAGGATAATAATAACAAAAGGTAGAAGAGTGCTACCTAGAATCATTCCAAAACGAATGTTTATCGAGTTCTGGAACCACGAGCGTGGCATTTATGATACGTGCTACAGCTACCATGTCACATATCTGCAATTGAAAAATCATTCAGTTCCGATAGCTGGCATATGCCATTCTTCGAGAAGTACAGAAATCATGGAAAGAAGGCATGTCAATCATTATATAATATAATGCTGCTGTACATGGAATTCAATCTGGAGGGGGAAGACAAAGCTACAATCACTGAAAACAAGAGATTGCGTAAGTCAGGTCTTGCCCACTAAGCATGACATGGGTGACGAAGAAAAGCACTATGTTTTCACTTCTATTCAATTGGAAAAAGAAAGGTACCAGTACTACTCGAGGCATAATATAGTAACGCAAAACGTGTCATGGCTACACAACTAGGATAGATGAGAAAACAGAACCCCATTCTAAAACCTAACCAATCTAAGTTGGGTACAGAAGAATATCACTTTTAGACAGCCAGGCTAGATGTGCGCTGGTTTTCAAAAGACAAATGATATTTATAAACTCAAACCAAGCTGAAGGGCAGGCATGGACCAAGTAAATATTATGAACACGGAACGTTATGTTTAGCTAATCTACAATATACAAGGGGAGCTATCTCAATGTGCAGCAAGTAAACCAGTACATCTCTCAATATATAAAAGATAGCAAAGGATTTCTCTATTATCATTTTTTTATATGTTCTAAGAAGTGCTCCTCTGTTAGTACAGAAAAAGAAAGCAAGGTCAATACATGACTTGAACAATCTAGAATCATGCACTTGGTTTTGTACTTTTATTCCATACACCTAATTACTAATGACTGCCACCATGAGGTGGCATTGAGATATCATACCATAAAACCTAGAACTTAATTCAAGCATCCCTCTACGAACAATAAACTCATAAGAAAAGTCATTTAACTAGCATTGAGATAGTGAGAACTACATCATGTGGTACTGACTAAAGGCCATGAAAACTACAGAAAATCTTATTTGAACAGAATGATAGGGACAACACATTGTATGCCCCATCTTTTTGCCTTTAAAACTCATCAATTACCATTCTGAATGCAGCTTTTCCCTAAATTTAGAAGGGAAAAACACTTCCTAAAGCTGTTGAGAAATTATACATGGTGAATATTAATTGATAATGATATTAAACATTACAGAGAATGAGAGAAAGTACAGACCCCAGCACGCATTTGGTTGAGCCCACCATTTGTATGAACTAAAAGGTAACCTTCCGACCCTGCTGGAGCTGAATCAGAAATAGAGTACGCTTAAGTTCACATGGATTTCATTGATGTATGCAAAATATAAATAATATATAGATAAACTGTAATGTTGTTACATGTATGATTAGGAGTAGGAGCTACACAGGGCACAAAATCACGATTCGATGGAGCCTTCCATAGCTTGTCATATTCTGCGCTCCTACTTGGGCCATCCAACTGTCAAATCTAAAGGAGTGAAAACATGAAAGATGCAAGGCTACTTGAATCAACACAAACACCCAAACCCACGAGACCAAAGGTCTCAAGTAACAAGTAGCAATTTTCATCAACAAAACTTCAAACACGAGGGGTCACAATATTTCTCCTCGCCTTTTTCCCTACATTTCCTAAGAAGCCAAACAGAGAGAGCTCACAGGGCAAAACCTTAAACCCAATTGAGTGAAAACACCAAACCTTGAGAGAAGGGAGGGGAGCTTTGGGCATATTAGGGGGAACAAGCTCTTGCATCCAGCTTTGCTCAGTTTTGCTGCCAGTATGCTGCTACAAATCCAAAACCTAACCCATGAGTAAACAGAAAACAAAATAATTGAAAACCCAAAACCCAAAACTCAAAACTCAAAATTCAAATAGCAATAAAACCCAAGACTCAAATAGCAATAAAATAACTGAAAACCCAATAACCCATGCCAATATGTTGATCAAGTCAATGAATAATCAATACCCAATACTAAATAGACACAACCCATATAGAGTAAACAGTTTTTAGTCAGTGAAACATTCAAAGCTGAATACTTTTATCATCAAAAAAATACCCATAAATTGAAGCATATATGCAGAAATAATGATCAAAAGGAACTATTTACCGTTGGGAGTCTGTACGGATCGGTGAACTTGAGGACCGGGAAGACATGGACATAGAGCAGAGCCACCAACGATATTGAGCATATGGCGCAAGTTAGCACCTTTCGCAGAACCACGACCGGCTTCTTCCATATCCGCTTCTGCATGTTCATTTTCTCTCCGATTAAGCAATGGCTTCGCTAAAAGCTTAAAGAGAACATTGTGGCAAAAAAGAAAAAAGCTTTGGTGTCTGTGAGAAAGTTAAAGCAAGAACAACAGGAATAGTTGTTTATTAACCATTTTTAAGAAGCAGAATAAACAAACAAGTAATTTGGTAAATATGAGATCTCTTGTGGATCCCACCCATTTTCGATCCTTCTCAAATACTACTATTGAATAGTGGTTATTGAATGACTGAATTGTGTAACCAAAATTTGTTTATTTATATCATTCAGTTTTGTTTTTTTTTGGGGTCTGTTGTGGCAAACCAGTTAATGAAAAGATAGGGATGGATATCAGCTTTTGGAGAGTTTGTCGGAAAATTAAATTTGAGAAAGTCGTGATTCTAACCCTAAACTCAAGTAAGAAGTGGACTAAAGAGATGGTGTGAATGTCAAGGCTAAAGGCATTTATTACTGTTTGGCTTTGCATGTGCCAAGGAATTAACCCATAACAAGTCTTACTTCTTTGACAATTTGACTATCTAACTAGTTTGTCTGTTTTTTTTGTTTCTCTTCTTTTTCTCGAACTAGAAAGAATAAGACTTATTTTAATATGGATGAAGAAATAAACATGAATGAAAATTATGTGTAATAAGAAAATGTCTCTGTATGTAATATTCTAAACTTTTGGTGGCGTGACAAAAGAAGCTAGTGAATATTTGATTGTGGTGGGTGGTGCAAAAATTGGTGGAGAATAAGCATATTAGTGCTATTTGTTTTGAATCGGTCAAATGATATTGAGCATGTTGTGGTGTGGTGGCGGTGCTTGCTGCAAATTAGGAGGAAAGGATTGAGCGAGTCTGAATGTCACGTGAAATAGTCTAGGCGAGGGATCTAACTTTGTTTGTCACTAATTTTTAGTAAAGTAAAGTTTTTAGTCTGTTTTCCAACTACATTTGTTGGTGGAAAGTAGTAGAGAATGCTAAAGACAAAGGGTTACATACCTTTCTCTATTTTTTTATTTTGTTGAAATTTGGAAATATGGTTTGAATTTCTTTTTTTAAGGTTTTGATTTAAGGACAGGTATGGTTGATCAATTTATGCAATAGTGGTAAAGGTTGTTAGGGATAGGGGTGCTAGTTCATCTAATCTTTTTTTTTTTTTTTTTGAGAGTTTACTTGAAACTTGTATTGTCGCAATAATTATGTCATTACCACTCATACTAGAAACTCTCATGTACTCTGTAAGATTTAGAGTTGTAGTTGGCCTCCAACTTAAGTTGAGTAGGTATTGAATCAAAATCTCTTAAACTTTTTTAATATGAGAACCTATATAAATGTAAGTACATTATGTGTTTCGGAAACAAACAGTAGAATCCAACTCTTATTACCCATGAATCCATGAAAAAAACAAGACAAGACAAGAATAGGATAGAGCAAAAATAAATCCTATTACAATGATTGCATCATCCGGGCAAGAAAGCACAAGATGTATACAAACCCTTTGGATTCAATATTCTCGTGACATTGGAGACAATAGTCACATTTTTGTCTAATGCAATGCCACTACAACCACTAATATAATAACATAAAAATAAAAACAAGACACTCATTTTGGGACAAAAAAATTAGACAAACAAGACACTCATTTTGGGACGCAGAGAATAATTATTTTCTTCATATTGGATTTAATTGAGTTGAAATCTAAAACTCAAATAATTAATGAAAACGAGTTGTATCGAAATTTAGTGTACTCGTATATTTATTTTTATTTTGAGATATTTTAATCAAAGTTGGGTATGCTCAAAAACTTTCATTTTCAAATAAGGATGCGGTAGAGATAAATGAAAATTATTTCGCAGTATAACTTTGAACGTTATTATGTTGATATAAAACTTAATCTCGGTAGTAGAGTCAAATTATTGTTTCAAGTTTCAACTCATTATTCTAATTTTTAAATTATGAAATCCAACAAAAAAAATGTTGATTTTGTCTTCGGGCGTGAAACATGATGTAAACGTAGGTAAATTTATGCTGTCTTTGAAAAGAAAGAAAAAAGAATGAAAATTCCAAAATGATTGGGCAAACCCGTGAATGACTAAGAAAAATACAAAGGTTTGGAGGCAATAAGGAGCTGGCAAGAAGCTGTTTGTTTTGTCTCAACTCTATATTTGGTCTGAAACTGATGTCCCATAAATACTTTTTTTTATAAATAAAAAAAAATAAGATTTATAATAGGCTCCGTTTGGATTAGAACTTGATGAGAATGATTTTCATTCCCTACATTCTCATGTAAACTTATTTGAATCAATTAAAGATTGAGAATTTATATCATTTTCATTTATTTTCTAAAATATAGGTCTTCCTACATATTTTAAAATATCAAACAAAATTTTTTTAAAAAATCAAAATTGTTTGATGTGCCGAGAAGACACGCTGGAATTCTCGAGAAACATGTGGATTAGTTACTTGTTGATGGTACCCAAAAAATCATAAGTCTCAGAGCGACTCCCAAAGCGACACGCACCTGACGGGTCAAAATCACCCAGGTCGCTCGACATAGGTCCATGAAGCCAAAATCTTGGTCGGGTCCAAATCAAGCTAATAGTGCTACTGCGTGTGAACAAATCAACCAAGGCATGTCTTAGCCCATGCTAAGGTTTGGAGAGCTCATTGAACAGGCTAGACACCTAAAATGGACCAAAACCCTCGCAACAGTCCAGACGCCTAAAATTGACCATGCCCTTCTCAAGACTCTACAAGCCTAACCAAGGTCCCAAGGAAGCCACAAGTCACCCAATTGAGCCTAAAAGGCCTCAAGAGCCTTGAAGAGATCCAAAATAACCAAGAGCCTAAACTTTCAAGGATAAAATGGACTCAATTGTCGACATGCATTTGATGGCATTGTCGCGACATTCCACGCTACAGCGTAAAACAAGGGTAAAAAAGGGCAAAATTCACATGCATTGTTGCGACAACCTTCCACCCACACACCTAGCCTCATGTTTTCATGCCTTAACACCCTATAGTAGACTCCCTTCGACTCTGGATGATACTTACGACTCCATACACTCCTATCAGATTGGAACAAGGCTTCAACCTTGCCAAAACACCCTTGAGACCCTCCAACAAGCTCCCACAACCTCATCGCTCGTAAGTACCCACGACCATGCCTTGTGAGGCACTAGCTCACAAAGGATCTTGGTGAGCCCTCTCATCACTCAAACCTCTAGACGAAGTACAAGCCTCAAGGTCTGACAATATCAACACTCCCCTACACTCATGACTATGTCTTGTGAGGCACTAGCTCACAAGTGGGTCTAGGCGAGTCATCTCATCACTAAGCCTCTAGACGAAGCACAAGCCTTGAGGTGAAGCACAATCAACACTCCTAAGCGCTCATGACTATGTCTTACGAGAATTCCAGCGTCCCCAAGAGGTTTACGGGACACGCCCGCCTCTCAACACGTGAGAGTAACACGTTCAAGGGAAAGAAGGAGCCCAACACCACAAATGAGCCATTTGGGCTTACAATGCCAAATAGGCCTTGATGGACTATATATATAATCAATATTCGAAATTAAAATAATTAAATTGCTCTTGAGTGGGCATCATTTAGACACAAAAACACTCCAATTGGATATTTGAGCAAAAATTTAAAAATATAGATATTTTATGATTGTTCCAAAAAATTTAAAATAAATTTACATTATTTAAAAAAAATTATAATAATGATCCTCTAAAAAAATTATATGAAATCCAAAATACATATACAATTTCAAAATTTTGAAGTATATTTCGTAATATAAAAAAGTGAACAACACGAAAATAAAAATCAATATGCACCGGCAATAAATGAGAATAAGCACGTTATAAACTAAACACTATCAATGAAAATTTCATTTCCATTCATATTCTCCATTCTAATCCCCAAACAAAAAATATTGATCTGAACAAGTCCTAAGAATCAATTTAATCATCCAATAACCAAAATTTACCACAATTTCAAGGTGTATCACACCACATTTCCAAAATCACTGGTTCACAATGAATTCAATAAGGAACACATACCCAATTTATAATTGCTAAACTAGATGAACTCAAATATTAACACACCTAAATGTAGTTGTGGCTGAAATGCTAGACCAATAAAAGTAGAGCCTCTGTACCAACACTGTTACTTGAAGTGAACCTGAAGCTCAATAGCTTTTTGCAGATCTTATTTCCACATATCTTGTCCTCTTGCTTTTCATTTGTGGAAAAAGTTGAGTCTCTTTGTCCTTTCCAAGAGTGGTTGTAGAGATTTCATGAAACTTAAACTGAAACCATATACTATGATTTTTATTCATTGTCAAAATCAATCCATAGTTTCAAGTAGTATTCACAGTTTCATTATAAGTCTCCTTTTACTCTTATTTTACAAAACCAAAAGCAACAAATTTCCAAGCCAAAAATCTGGCACAATTCTCAGTTGGACAGTATAGAAGATTTATTAACAAGAAATGTATTTCACATGCTACTTACACATGCAACTAACTAAATACATAGAATATAGGCATCAAGTGAACAAAAACAGCTTAAAGTTCCAGACCATCACCATGCAAGTGCTTCAGCAAGTTTGGATCACAGAGCTTCTAGTTTTAATTTGTCTCTTCGTTTGTCCTACTACTGCAAAGAACTATTGGAATGTGCTTAACTTTACAGTAATCTTGGTCTTCATTTTATGATATATAGCATCTTCAATGTGAACTGTCTTGGCATATCATAAAACGCGGTCCATATGACTTTCTAAGACTTGGGAGCTAAAGACAAGAGAAAAGAATGTGAAAAGAGGAGAGAAAAATTTGGAGAATGGTTTTTGAAGGTTCGCATGAAACAGTTGTGCGCTAGATTTTGATTATTTTGAAGTCGTCAAGACAAAAGCCCAACACAAAGCACTATAAAAGAAGTATCAGAGGAAGACAGAGATAGGCACTAATACTCCACAAATATTATTACCTGCTGATATATGAATTAAGCTTCAGAGGGGCTTCCAATATCGAGAGCCTTGTTTTGCTGGTACAAGAACCACGGAGAGAAGGAGTAAGATCCCGAAGTAACCGAGAGAAGAGACATGAATTACATGGAGCAACATGACCATTTGAAGGACATTTTGTTTGCAAGCAGAAATTAGTATTATTTCCCTACGAAAGTGAGAAAATACAAGGTTGTTTGGTTGGATGGACTAGTGAAGACTATTGGATATCAGTTGCACATTTTGATGGTACAGTAGAGTTGAACAAACTAAGTGTACTCAAAGTGGCATGTTCTTACAGATAATGAGATAGAGTTGTGGGCACATGAATCATCTTTATACCTGATATCTATGGCCTAAGTGATGATGAAAGTCAGAACTAATAAGAACAAACATTGTTGCCTCTATGTTCTAAAACATCTATAGAACAAGAAGAAGAATAAATATGCATTCAGTCCATTAAACTTTCAACTTAAAGTCTGGATGTTATGACACACCTGTAGCTAAAGCTTGAAGTCCTTCATTGAGCCTGTAACATGAATTGATAATATAAAGTGAGAATCTACCTGACAAAGCAAGTTAAATGTCGATTTGAATACGGAAGAACAGAAAATGATCATACCTCATCATTCCGGCTGACATTATATTTTCGATTCCTATCAGCGATTACTTCTTTCTTCCTCTTGTCATCCGAACCAAAGCAAACAAATTCCAATATCAACAATATGATCTGCTAAACTAAAAAACAAGCAGACAACAAAGAGATGAAGTGCAAGATGGATTAAATTTAACAATATCCATCTTAAGTGCTTATTTGCTATGGACTTCCTGAATGAAGCAACTACCATTAGAGATCCCAAGATAGTTGGACAGATTCAATACAAATCCTAGTGTCCCAAAATACAGCTTTAAGTACATTGAAGAAGAAAAATGCTATCTATGTGGGAGGGTTACTGGACAAAGTAATATGAAGCTTCATAGAAATAATAAACAAATTAAAGAAACACCGTCTCCATAAAGTGAGAAGTGAAGGAATGGTGTGTGACTGAACTAGAATCAATTTGAACTTCAATTTCCAGAAGATCTTTTGGAACCTTAGCATGATAGAAGACACAATGGTATTTGTGAGACAGGAAAAAAATGGAAGGGAAAGGTTTGTGTGTGCAAACTACAACGCTTAAAAATAATGAAAAGAGCTTCAAAGGATAAAACCCAACTCCTTTCTTTTTGGTAGATAGAAATATACCATTGATCTCCACCAACTAGGAGTAGTAGCTATTACTCAGTTCCAAACAAGCACAAGTGCACAACCAACAGAAAGAGGGGTAATGAGAGCATCAATACACAATAAGCTAGCAATTAATTAAGATGAACTTCAAAATATATAAACAATTGGTTCAAAGTTGTGCAAGTAAATAAACATAAACTGACTACTATAAGTATGTAGCCAAATGGAGAACAGAAGTTGACTACTTTCATATTTAACTCCTATCATTACGAAAATCCCAATAGTTAATGCGACTTGTGAACTATTCAACAGTTTAAACAAGATTTAGCAAGAAACTTTAAATATTGGTTCATATGTTATCAGCAATTATTTGTCTAAGCACACTAACAAAGTTAAACGCAATACAACATATTTTAAATTGGATAAAAAGGACATATGAGTGAGCCAACCTTCATTGTACAACATCACACCTCAATCAACAAGTAGTAAGGCCTGTTAAAAAAAGCTACTTCCATAATAAGTAGAGCACTCATTTACCTTGAATTGACACGTGCTTCAGATTATAGAATCCTTGATTAGAACAAAACATGGACTATAAGCAATCGCTCAAATTAAATGGCGACTAGAACCTATATCTATAATACATTTTTAGAACTAGATTACTTCTATCACGAGTCCTGTATAGCATATTCCTTCGTCAACCATATGATAAAACCTTATTTCCAGTTTCAGCAACAAATATGCTTGGTGGTGGTGGTGTAAGAGACCACTTTGGTGTGGGAAGAGGTCTCAGGATCGATCCCCACTCAACACATTCTTGGTGGTAGTGGTGGTGGTTTAAGAGAGCACTTTGGTGCAGTAAGGTGCCAAAAGCCTTAGGCTAGAGTTAAGAGGCATAATGTCTCTTTCCTAAAGACTATTTCCTTGCTCAAGCTTGTATATATATGTCTTGAAAAGGTTCCTTAAGCCGTTGTAAGATAGGATTTCGACACATTTCTGTATCAAAAAAAAAAAAAAAACATGCAACCTGCCAATATCCCAAGTCCACCATTGGGGTATTAAATGTTCATAGTCTTGAAGTGTGGTCGGAGTGGAACTCTTGCAAACTTTTCATCTTCGAAATCAAAAGAAACTATAATCATATCTGAATTATGGCTTCTACCAATCCAATGAAAGGCATCGGAAAAAAAGAAGCTAATTTCTTTGTAGAATCAGCAAAAAAAAGTTCATAAACCCAAAACAGAAGCAGAAACTATTGAACTCCAAGCAAGCACAAGCTAAAATCTAATGGAATGTGAAAAGAAAAGAAAAAGAGGAAAATTTGTAGTGGTTATGCTATATTTTGAACATTTAATGAATCTGACTATTTGAAAGACATTTTGGTTTACAAGAAAATATTAGTATTATTAGGAAAGAAAGTGAAAAATGAAATGGAAGATTGTTTGGTTGGATGGACATGCGAAGGGTCTTCGATAGATGGTATGTCAGGTCTTAATAGAAAATGAGATATGGTTCTAGGCATATGAATCATCTTTATTTTATTTTGAACGAGGAAGAAATGTGATGTACACATATAACATGTAAATTAGTCTGAAACATCATAGAACATAATAAAAAAATGTATTTACGTATATCTTATCAAATCACCAAACTTCTACGGCCGGAGTGAATTTAAAAGTTATAACTAATAAGAACGAGTAAAGTTGCTTCAAAATTCTAAAACTGCTATATAACAAGATAAAAATGCTACCAGTCCATTGAGCTTTCAACTTCATGTTTGGATGTTATGCCACACCTGCAGACCTGCAGTTATGGCTCCAAGTCCTCCATTGGATCATCGTGATAAATTCTCTTAAGCCTATATATACCTCTAGAGTAACCTAGAACATGAGTTGATAAAAGAAGGTGAGAATCTACATGCAAAGCAAGTTAAATGTTAATTTGATTATGGAAGAACAAAAACAAAATCATACCTCATCATTCAAGGTGACTTTGTATTTTCATTTCCTTTCATCTCATTCTTCTTTTCCTCTCATCCTCCTAACCAGAGCAAACAAACTCCAATATCAACACCATTACACATATGCAACTAAATTAAAAAGACAAGCATGCAACAAAGAGGAGTGCAAGATGGGTCAAATCTTATAATATCCATATTTAATGCATATTTACTATGCACTTACCAAATGAAGCAAGACTACCATAAGAAATCCCAATATAGTTCACAAATACAACTCAAATCCTAGTCAGTGTCCCCAAAAAGCTTTTAGCACACTAGCATAAAAAATATCGAGGTTTTGACACCTTTAAAATGGTGTATGAACTGAACAAGAACCAATTCGAATTTCAACTTCGAGTTGTTTTCATAGAACCTTACCACGATGGAAAACACAATGGTATTTTGAGAGGGATCGGAAAAAAGAAAAGAAAAGGAAAGGAAAACGAAGAGAAGGGTATGTGGGTGCAAATGCAAACTACCCACTTTAAAAATAAAATAAAAATGAGCATCAAATGCTAAAATCGTACAGGTAGATAGAAACATACCACAGATTCCCACCAACTAGGCGTTGTAGCCATTACCCTGTGTTCCAAACCAGCACACCTAAACAAACAAAAAAAGGTAATGACAACATTAATACTCAATAAGCTAGCAATTAAGAAGAACTTCACAAATAAATAATTAGTTCATATGAATAAACAATAGATCAAAATTGCATATGTATATAATCCAAAACTAACTATGGTAAATATGTATCCATATAGTACGTAAGAAACTACTTGCAAATTTAAATCCTATCAGTACAAAAATTGCAATAATAGGTGTGATTTGTGATCTATTCAACAATGCAAACAAGATTTAGCGGGGAACTAAAACCCAGTGTTTTTGTTGCTTATGCTATCAGGATCTATTGTCTAAGCATACTAACAAACTTCAAGAAGTAAGACCTGTTCAAAAAAAGCTACTTTCATATTAATTAAGCAGAGTATACATTTACCTTGATTTAACAGGCATATCAGATGCTGTTATAGAATCCTTGAGTGGAACAAGACTTGGACGGTAAGCAATCGCTCTAATCAAATGTTGACTAGAACCTATATTTCTAATACTTTTGAGAACTGGATTATACAGATACAAAGAAGTGAAGGTATCCATCAACAGTATTTCCAGCATCTATACTTGCGACTCTCAGCCAGACTAAAGTTCAAAGTAGTAATCACTTTTGTCCATGAGTCCTGCACACCATATTCCTTCATCAACCATATGTTAAAACTTTTAAATGTAGTTTCAGTTACAAACAGGCAATCTGCCAATACCCCAAAACTACTGCATTGGTATGCAATGTTCCTAGCCTTGTCATGTGGTGGGAGTGGAACTATTACAAACTTTTCATCTTCGAAATCAAAACAAACCATAATTGCATGTGAATTGTGGCTACCAATCCAATGAAGGGAACCTCGCAAGAAAGCCCCGAACTTATATAATGCCCAAATGCCTCCCAACTGGTATAAGGACAGTGGCCAACGGTTTTCCAGGAACATCCTTTCTCAATTGTACATATCTTAGCTACAACAACCTCAACCTCTTTAGACGACACTTTCTTCTTCCCACCCATTATACACAGAAGTTTGAATCTATTAGCATTTTGGCTAAAACCCAACCCGAAACCGCGCCAAGTTGTCAAAACCTTATTTGTTTTAGGTGCAGGAAGTGTAATGAACTCACTCGTCACTGGATTCCATATCAAAACAAGCCCGACACAATAACTGAAGCAGCAGAGTAACCCATTACAGGAATTGAAAAAAAACAGTCTTCCCCATGCAGCCTTATTATAAAGATCATTAGGATCATCGCTGAATCCGGGGAGTTGAAGTAAAGTATTGAGGTTCATGCCAAGAGATTGAGAACCATTATGGAAATTGAAGTTAGCCAGGTAAAGGTTTGTTTCTGCAGCCTCAAAGTAAAAGCTTTGGAAGCATACCTCAACGTTTGCTCTGGGCTGGTACAGTTTGGCAAATTCGGGGTCACTGATGAGATGGAGCCATGATTTGCAGACGAGTTTGCTAGCCACTATGGTTTTGATGGGCAGTCTGAACAGAATTTCCATCAAAATGTGACTCGGAAGATCTGTGTTTAGTTTTAAAAGGTTGTTCGAATTCAATAGTAATTGAATGAATTTAATTTTAAAAAAAAAGACGTGTTAGTCCATTGAAGAAAAAATCATTTAAATGTCAACAGAATATGACACCAAATTTTTTAATGCATGTTATAGAAGTTGATTAAAATTAGATGTTTACCATCCATATTGGAGTATGTCATCAATATTTTGTTTTTGGCAAAAATTTATTTGATTATGAATATAACCAAAATAATATGAAAATATAAAACTTAAAACCCTAACATAATAATGTAACATAATGTATAAGAAAAGTTGATGTTCGTCGTTTTTGAACGGGTCGAATCTAGGGCACTAGAGATATTTGTCATTTTCACGGAGAGAGTGATAAAATTGGTTGAATAACCGGATAAGATGGTAGCTTGTCGAGACAACAATATCCTTGTTGCGGTAATCAGACTTGAAGAAGCTTGATTGAAGCTTTTATGGAGGTTGTGGTCTTGAGAAAGAAGAGGAAAAGGAAGAGGGTTGAGCCTAAGGTAATTATGTTGTGGATTGATGGAGATTCGTTTGTGTGCTAATTGGAGACTAGAATTTCATAAGGTTGTATCATACAAGGAGAAATTACTCATACCCCCTATAAGCTATTAAATAAAACCATTTATCTCTCCTAAAGTAATGTTGTTGACATATAGCCCACTAAACTAACCATTTAACGGTTATGTTAGTTTCACCGTTAATCTGATCTTGGGCCCTCACACTATTTAAGTTTCTTTAACCAAACAAGCTCTTAAGTTTAAAATAAAAATAAATAAATAAATTATAACCTCATTTTTTTCTCTCACACAACCCCAACAATGGAGGGCTCGATCTCTGACGATGGAGCTTCAAGGACGACGACGGGCTTGGCCGGTGGCGAGCCAAAGTGAGTTTCGGCATGGTCTCAGACATGGACGGTGGTGGGCTGGAACAGCCATGGCATGGTCTCTTCCCTGAGCTGCAACATGCACGACCATGAAGGTTCTATTCTCCTTCGATCTGCTCTGGCTTCGGCTCTTGCACATCACATCAACGACGACTCGTGGCTCAGATCCGGTGACACACGACAACGGCAGAAGAACAACACAGACACCGGCGTGGTCTCGGTCTGGTCACGACACATACAGAACAACAACGAGGTCGTCTGTGCTCCTCGGTCTCCGACGGTGATTTAGGTTCAGATATGGGCTTCTCCAGCGTCATCTCGGCTCTGGGCTTCTCAGATATCGCCAGCAGACTGGAGAGAGAGAGAGAGAGAGAGAGAGAGAGAGAGAGAGAGAGAGAAGTGCATGGACATTTTATAGAAAACACCTGAGAGAGAGAGAGAAGTGCATGGACATTTTATAGAAAACACCTGAGAAGGCTCAACACAAAATAAGGCCTATGATAGGCAGTGACCTCGCAAAGGGGATACAAGAAAAAAGAAAACAGTCTCGATCAGAGTAAGATATTCTTTTCCAAAACCTTGAATGCATCCATAATATTAGGACGTCCTTATTCGGGTTTTTACCTCTTGGATAGCCACAAATCACTTTTCGTTTCTCATAAAAGCACATACATTAAGATCCTAGGTAAATTACACATATCACCTCTCAACTAAACACCTTTTAACTAAAACTACCATGAAATATTGAAACTAACTATCGGCTACTCTGAAGTATGCCAAACATATTTTTGTCTATTTTTTCATCTATTTCTCCATCCAATGTGTTAAAATGACATAAATATCCTTTAAATAAATAAAAAGACTTCATCCAAACAGGCCCTTATGAGTTTAAATAATAATTATAAAAAAGGATCTGCACATCGACCGCTGGCGTGACCTGGGTGACTTGCTCCTCTGTTCACCTTCCTCGCTACCACCACATCTGTTGCCGGATCTAGGGCTTTCTCTCCGACTTCCTCTACTCTCAAGCTCTGCTCCATTCATCTTCCATCTTTGATTTTCGTGTCGAGATCGAGGCTTCAGAGAAGACATTTCACCTGCATGCTTTCTTCGTCTAATACAAACGGAATGGCCGAGCTCCAATCACCGTGACCAACATCGAGCATAGACCACGACCAGTTATGGGTTCGAGCTCCGCCGTCCACCGTCGACGGATCTGGACGACATCGAGCTCCGACGGTGTCCATGGAATCCAGATTTGTGCTCACTGGCGGTGTACAAAGAATCCAGATATGTGCTCACCGACAGTGCTTGTCCCCAGCTCTCTTCCTTCCTAGACGTGCTCAAGAGCTCACGGTTGAGGTCTTCGGCGGCCTTTCTCCAACCAGTGGAGAAGAAAAAACGGTGGCTGACAGCGTGTTCTCTCTCCCACCTCCGATTTCTCAGGAAGCACCAGATCTAACGACGCCAAAGGTCACCGATGGCCCACACGAGCTTCGGCAAGTGAAGACCAGATCATTTCAATTTTTGTAATTTTTAGTAAATTTTGGTAAATTTTTGGTTCATTCTTTGTAAATTATATCATATCAAAGAATTGATTAAGATTTTGGATTTTGGTATCATTAGTAAAAATTATATGAAAATTGTGAAAATTGGGTTTCTAAATTTTTTTGGGAGTTTTGAAATTTCGATTAATTGAACCAAAATAGGCAAATAAAAAACTCAAATTTCAACAAATTTATGATGATTCCGGCGATTTTATGGTGTTTCTGGCGACTTTATTGTGTTTCCGTCTAATTCTTGATGATTCCGACAACAATTTGATTTTTTCGCTGGACCTATGAAGTTTTCAGTGAGACATTGAATTTTTTAGCGAACCATTAATGAACAAGAAGGGTATAGTGAAGGGCAATTTTGGAATTCCAAAAAATATTAATTGGAATATTCCGTTAATTATAACGGAAAAAATGGATGGAAAGATGTTTGGCATACTTCAAGATAACCAATAGTTAGTTTCAATACTTTAAGGTATCAAGGTTAAAAAGTTTATAGTTGAGAGGTGGTATGCGTAATTTTCCCTAAGATTCCTCATGCATGACCATCTTCTTTTGCTCTCCACTTTCTTTCAATGTTTATAATTGCATTTATAATCATCAACGTTAACGCACACACGCGCACACACACATATTGATTTAATCGTAAAATAAATGTCATGTAATCAATTTTTTTTAAAAAAAAGTTAAAAAAAGAAAAAACAAAGCTAGTTTGCATTGTATATTTCATTTTCTATATGCATATACGTTTGTTAAACAAACTTATCATATGGAAAATGTTGATAATACATGCATACTTAACTTCTTGGAAAAATAGGACATATATTTAAGGATAAATGACTAGGATGGTCCATGTACTATCTTGAATGAACCAAGTTAATCCCTCAACTTCATAATGAACCAAATCAGTCCCCGTACTATCACAAAGTGAATCGCGTTCGTCCTCGCCGTCACATTCCGTTAAACTCACCGTTAAAATGTGCTGATTTGGATTTTTTTATGAATTAAATACTATTTTTAAACCTAAATTAATCCTAATCACATTCCAAACAAGCCTTTAAGTTTAAAAAAAATTAAAAAAAAAGAATCAACCTCTCATTTATCTCTTTAAACAAACCCTAACCTTCTCTCTTCTCTTCTCTTCTCTTCTCTCTCTCTCTCTCTTTCTCTCTCTCTCTCTCTCTCTCTCTCTCTCTCTCTCTCTCTCAAGCGATGGAGTCTAGACACGTCGATGGAGCTCTCTCTCAAGCGATGGAGTCTAGACACGTCGATGGAGGAAGGGCTTTGGGATGGGGGAGCTGACGATGGTCCTCCTTCATCTTAGATAGTAGAGCAACATCGCTGGAGCATGGTGGTAGAGCTTAGATCCGCGAAGCCCCATTATCGTCGGCGTGGTCTCGGGCGATAGACGATGAGGCTCTGCTCCGGCGATCAACGATGATGCTTTTCTTCGTTGATCTACTCCACAACACATCCCGCGATGTCTTCTCCGGTCACGAGATTTGTCGAGTGTGTGGTCGGTGCTGGGGATGGCTACACGTATATGATTATCCTTGTTTTTTTATTCATTTTTGCTTCAATTGTATCAAAGATTGTTGTATTTTAAATTTTAATTGGTTGTATTTTGAGTTTCGTTGGAATTTTGTTAAAAAGGGAAAACTCATAACTTTCGCCGGAATCTGAAAAATGGTGTCAGAATGTGATTAGTATTATTTTAGGTTTTAAAATTGATATTTAATTCATAAAAAGTTCAAATTAGTACGTTTTAACGGTGAGTTTAGAATGTGACGGTTGAAACGGACACGGTTCACTTTATAATAGTACGAAGACTGATTTGGTCGATTATGAAGTTAATGGACTAATTTAGTCCATTCTAAATAGTAGTATATAGACCATTATAGTCATTTTCCTATAATTAAAAAAATGACACTTATTTTGAAACAAAAGCAGCTGTAAGCAAAAATAAAATCGTAAAAATAAGGCAAAAGACCTAATTTGGTCCATAGACTTTCATAAAAGAACTCAATTTGGTCCTTAAACTTTGTTTAACTAAATTTAGTCTCTGAAGTTTCAAAAATAAACTCAATTCAGGCCTGGGGTATGACATGGATATTTAATTATTTAAACTATTTAATTTTTGTTACAGATCTTGTTGATGTGTCAGTCAACATGAATTAAATTAGTCATGTGACTAGCACATGACTGCCACATCAACCAACTCTATCCAAACTCCCCCTTTTTCTTGACTGTACGTCTTCTTCCTCTCGACTTGCCAAATTTCCCAATCTCACCAAAATCAACAATAGCCACAAATGGTGTGTAAGGATCGTGGCCATGTCGCGCTATGAGAAGAACACCAATCACCTCTCCTCCTCTGCGCTCTCGTTGTCGAATCTCACCATGACGTTGAACGAGCCGACAACGGTGAAGCATCACACGATGGTGACTGTGCACGCCAAGCGCAGTGAAACCGCCGCTCCGCAGACGGATCTTGGGCACATTTTGTTAGAAATCGCCGCGTAGGAGTCGATCTGGGACCGGAGAAAGAAGTACATGAAGCTATGGTAGCACTATCAAGGTGTAACACTACCATCTGAAATCATTTGCGACTAATGTTGACTTTGGTGAGATTGGAAAATTTGGCAAGTTGAGAGGAAAAAGACGTACAATCAAGAGAAAAATGAAGTTTGGGTAGAGTTGGCTAATGTGGAAGTCATGTGCTGGTCACATGACTAATTTAATATATGTAGACTGCCACATCAACAAGATCTATAATAAAAATTAAATAGTTAAAATAATTAAATATCCATATTATATCTAAAAAAATGGTCTTCTCTCGCGTAGAGGCATGTTAGGGTTTGTAGCTTTCTATTTGTAGTGGCGGTGGAGCAAGTGGAGTGACAGAGTAGCAAGGTGTGGTGTTGAAGTTGCACAGATCTGAGGTGAGACTGGTGGTTGCAGAGCGTCTGTTAGCAGAATCGTTCATGGCGTGGAGACGGGATAGAGGCGAAAAATCGAGTACAACTGTTCGGGAACACGTACGACGAAAATGGAGGGAGCGGGGTTCGACTTGGCACGGGTGATGGGGGGTTTAGCGATTGGAGAGGAGGAGATGAGTGGAGTGGAGATGGAGTTTCCGGCAAGAGGCGGAGGGGACGGTGGCCCACAGAACTTGAGGATCGTGGGTTGTTTTTTGACCCAATTAGTGGTTAACTTTGATGCAATGAGACATCAAATGGAGTCGGTATAGAAGCCGCTGGCACCGATGATGGTGGAAGAGGTGGTAGAGGATGGACCGATGAGGTCGGGTCAAAGATTTGTGTTTGAGGTTTATCATCAGTCGGATGCGGTCCAGATTAAAGAAGGAGGACCATGGTCCTTCAATCACGACGCACTGGTGTGTCGTTTGCTAAAACCGGGAGATGTGTCGGCTCATGTGGAGTTGTTTTCATTGCGTATATGGGTTCAATTACATGACCTTCCTAAGGGTTTTCGTACGGAACGGGTGTGCAAGATCGTTGGGGACCACATAGGTCAATTTGTGGAAATGGATTCGGGTAGTTTTACCCGGAACATGTCATCCTACATTAGGATTAGGGTTGAGTTGGATGTTCGTCAACCAATCAATAGGGGGTGGAGGGTGCGGACGGTGGGAGGTACGTTGTCGTGGATCATTTTTAAGTATGAGAAGCTTCCAAATTTTTGTTTTTTCTGTGGTGTGCTGGGTCATAGTGACCAAGTTTGTCAGGAACGGATCAAACATCCGGAGATAAGGACAAAGAGGGCGTATAGAGCTTGGCTTCGAGCACCGGGGAGGAGCCCAGGTGGTTTTTTCGTGGCGAGGTGGCTGAGGGATGAGAATGGGCTGTGGGAGTCTGCCACTCCCATGGAGGTTGGGAAGGAGGTCACGGTGGAGGAGGGGGGGGATGCGGAATTGGGGGCTGGAGCTACTCT
>JAYMTA010000574.1:0-26609 GCA_036897625.1 Pelargonium cotyledonis
GACGTCTATCAGTGTCCGACCATATGAAGAAGAAGAAGAAGAAGAAGAAAAAGAGACGACGTCGTTTTGGCCAGCTTCCGCATACATGGCATGATGAAGTGGCATCATGTGCTGAGCTGGCTGGTGACGTGACATTTGTGATGACATGGCGGTTTCCAACCGCCTACAATAGGTCAATTGGACGTTTATAAAAAAAATGGAAAGTTTAGAGTGTGAAACCATGCAAAACTCTAATTGAGAGCTAAATCCAAAAAACGGATAAGTCCAAGGGGTCTGGTGGCATTTTACTCTTTTTTTTTTTAAACAAAAATTAACATAGGGCTTGTTTGGCTAGCAAATAATATATGATTCAGGGGTACAATGGTCTTTTAAACACAAACTAACGGCAAAGCTAAGCAATTCCGTTAAATGGCTACTTCACTGAGGCTAGATGTTAAGAGCGTTAATTTATGAGAGCTATATGTATTAAGTCAATAGTTCATTGGGGATTTCCGTGATTTCTCCTTTTTTTTTTTTTTTTTTTTTTTTTTTTTTTTTTTTTGAAAAAGGGGAATATACTGTATTTTAAATGAAATGTTTTGTCAAAAAGACCCAACCACAAACGAACCCAATTACTCTCCACCTCCATTCATGGTTAGGATTTTTTTCTCTCAACTTTCCTAGAAAACGAACAACATTTGCAAATCCATGATTCACACGTCTTTCCAATTGTAGCCATTTCCGCAACAACTCACTCCATCGTCGATGCCCATTTGCCAATAAAGTTTACAACTTTTTCCATTATAGAGAGAATTCAGAGGGTAAAGTGGTTGGGTATGCAAATGGATGCTCGAGTTGGTGGCGTGGACCGCGTGGTAGTTGAAGGAGGTCAGAGAGCTCTCAGTTCTGCTCAAGATGGCACTGCCAGGAAGTTCTTGCAACAGCACAGCCACCCCAAGGGGTCGATCAATCAGAAATCGGATCTCGGAACCATGCCACAGCTCCTCTCCGGCGGTATCGCCGGAGCTTTTAGCAAGACCTGCACGGCGCCTTTAGCCCGCCTCACCATCCTCTTCCAGGTGTGTTGTTGATTATAAAATAAATCTTACTTAGCTCATTTTTGGGAAGGGTTAATATTTGCCATTCGGGTTGAATGGGAAATGTTCAAAATTTGAGTGTTAACTCTGTTCCAATGAGAAAATTGTCAAGTTTGTGTAACTTGTAAACAAAGGCTAGGAGAATTATGATGAAAAGTATGAGATTTTTCTGTTTGATAGTTTTCTTTTCAGATATGCAGTTTTGGTGGTATAAGTTAGTAACCACAAATTATTTTCCATAGTCTCTCAACCTTAGTTTTTCTTAATAGCTACCTCATCTGGCTCCATACAATCCATTATACCCATTTGCTTTTGTTTTAACAATCTCTTAGGGATATTCTTGGTAATTCCATTTGGCACTTATTTATTATTATTATTATTTTTTGATGTAATTTACTGGAGGGTGGCTATGAGGCATCTCTTAGTGTATGTTGGTAACAGTCATTGGGAACACATTTATTCTGATAGTTGCAAGTTGTAACTTTTTTCAGGAATATGTAAAGGTTGGTTGGTTGTTTGGTTTATTTCTTTTTAGTGATCATAACAGGAGTAAGATATAAGGTATGAAAGATTATTTTTCAACAAAGGCTAGTGAAAATGGATACCAGGAATTACTCCTGAAAATTTTCTTTTGTCATATTGGAGTTGGCCACAAAGAAGTTTAGATGCCTGTCTACTACAATAATCAGATGCCTTGCAGAAACAGTCATTAAAATGCTTCAGGGTAGCTAGGGAATCTAGCTTTTATATCACTCAATTGTCATTGGATTATAGGTTTAAGGCTAGAGGGTGGGTCACCCTTCCATGGAACAAAAAGAGAACTTTGCTCTCAAGTTATATTATATAATCCTACCAGTAGGCCCATTACTATCTTCCCAATATCTCTATTTCTTTTTAGTAAGTACAGTTGTGATGCCCATTAAAAGAATAAGGTAACGGAGAAAGGAAGAGATGGTTAGCATTGACAGTTCAAAATTGAGTTGGTGGGATAACATACTAATTTACACTTAAATGGCATGGGTATGTCATTGGATTTTGAGTTTAATGCTAGGGTTTTGGCCATTCTCCCCAAACGGAGAGAATTATCTCTCTTAGAAATTCTTTCCTTCTAAGTTTTGTGTAACAAAGGTCCCTGTCTAATCTTCTTATTTCAAAGAGAAGACGTTTTTGTGACTTGAGGTCAATGTGGTTGTGATTCATTACTTCCTTGGTTTGCTCTGACATCCAATTATGGAATCTAATTACAATTCTATGGTACATTGTGGGTTTGAAATCGGAATTATAACAATATGACGAATTTCTCTTTTTAATATCTTGTTTCTTCCTTTCCCCTCCCTTCAAAATGAGATTGTAATTTGTTGCTAAATATGTTTAAGCATAATAATGAGAATCTCTCTCTGCCTTTTTGATGGCTACCTCTACATTCATGGAAGATTTTTTTGATTTTATTCTTATAAACATTGCTGATCAGATGGCTTTAATGTTGTGTGTTTCAAAGCATCTAATTTCTAACTTGACAACTGTGTCATGTCCTTTAATCTTTTTATGTACAGTGTAATGAAGTTGCAGTTTTGAGAAAAGATAGCCTTTTACTTGTCAACTATTTAATGCCATTTCATCATTTTAGATACAAGGTATGCACTCTGAAGCAGCAGTATTGAGAAAGGCAAGCATATGGCATGAAGCTTCACGTGTCATTAATGAAGAAGGTTATAGAGCATTCTGGAAAGGGAATTTGGTCACTGTTGCTCATCGTCTTCCATATTCTGCTGTCAACTTCTATGCTTATGAACGCTACAAGAAGGTTTGTGCAGTTACTCTTTAACTGATTCTTATTGTCATCTAAGGACAGCGGTATTTTGCTACACACAACTCATTAACTTTGTTTACCCTTTTTTATGTTCTGCAGTTTTTTCAAACAAAGCTTGGAGAAAATTTTAGGAGAAATGCAAGTGCAGATCTTGGTGTGCATTTTATCGGTGGTGGGTTGGCAGGAATAACAGCAGCCTCTGCCACATATCCTTTGGATCTTGTAAGGACACGGCTTGCAGCGCAGGTACATTATTATGCATTGGGTGAGTTGAGTTATGCTTAAGATATTTCTCATTACTTTTTTTTTTGCTGGAGAATATATTACACTCAAAAGGAAAGTACTCATATTCTATTGAATTTGGATGCAGGAATGTTTTTTTTTTTTCTATGTTGTATTTGGACCTTTTGTGTTATTTGAAATGAGATTCATTCTGAATGTTGCAGAGGAATGCACTATACTACAGAGGTGTTTGGCATGCATTTCATACCATTATCAGAGATGAGGGTTTCTTTGGTTTGTATAAAGGACTTGGAGCAACATTGTTGGTATGCTCCCGTCCTGCCATGCTTCTATTATTCTTTATTTATTGATATTTATTGAAATTATTATTTAAACTTTATGCCCCTATTACTCTTTATTCCTTGATAATTACTTAAATTACAATTTATACCTTCTTTTGATGCAGGGCGTTGGACCAAGTTTAGCAATAAGCTTTTCAGTTTATGATTCTTTGAGAACTTATTGGCAGTCTAAAAGGTAATGCTCCAACAATAGATTCAAGAAGAGGCATATAATAATATGCGAAGTTGCAGAGCTCTGTTTATTATATTACTTTCTTTACTTATAATATTATTTGTAACTTATTATTTTGCATCAGGCCCAATGATTCTCCTGTCATGATCAGTCTTGCAAGTGGCAGTCTCTCAGGCTTTGCATCATCAACTGGTGAGTGATTTGTGTAGTACAAATAGCTGCTTGCCCTTCTTATTGATATCTGCCGTTACACAGGTTTTAATCTCTTCTGCTGCGGTTGAATCCCAGTGCTTCTGTGCATGTCATGCTAGTTATTTGCAAAGTTGAGAAAATATGATTCTTAAAAGTTTCTTGATTTGCTGCTTTTTTACTGTCCCATTACATTCACTGATTTGGTGGACTTTTACCCACTTAAGCGGATATTTTTCCGTGATGTGATCAATGCAAGAATAAATGTTTAACACCCAAACTTATTGATACTGTCCCGCAATATCCAGATTCAGTACTGTTTTCTCAAGTTCAAGTACTAGGGTGAACTAATATTGCTTGCAGTGTAATGTAGTGAACAATGCTGGCAAGTTATAATCGAATAATCTTAATATCAAATCATGCTATTTATCGATGGGTCTTGTTTGAATCATCCTTGTATACCAATCTTAAATGCTTTTCTATTTGCAGCAACATTTCCTCTGGATCTTGTGAGGCGAAGGATGCAGCTGGAAGGGGTTGGTGGTCGAGCCCGTGTCTATACCACTGGGCTGTTTGGGACATTTGGGCGCATAATCCAGACTGAAGGGCTTCGTGGCTTGTATAGAGGGATTTTGCCAGAATACTACAAGGTTGTTCCTGGTGTTGGCATCGTCTTCATGACTTATGAAGCACTAAAGATCCTTCTGCGGCCTGACAGTTAATTGCCACATTTCAAGTTCTGCATTTGATATGGGTCAAGCGTGTCAAGAAAACGTATTAGCTAGTTACTTACAGATAACTAGATAGGGTGTAAAAGAAATGTTCTTCCAGTGAAGAAAATACATGGTTAGTTTTGTTAGATGCTTCCATTAGACCCCCATTTTTGTGTATAGGTGTAAGCCTTTCAGAGGTGTTAGGAGTCATTGGGGTCATCACTACAGTTTTGTTCTATCGCACTCTAAATCTTACATGTCATGAACAGAACTAATTGTACCAAACCATGGGATTGTTTCCTGTGTTCTGCCATCAATTGTTCCAATAGAAAAGAAGTTGATTAGAGATGCATCTTACTTTCATGTGAAGGCTGATTTTTCATTGTTTTGATTTTGTATAATTTTATATGAGAATGGCTAGAGAACAATTCTATAGTTTATGTTCATCTTCACAAAGTTATCAGCAAGTCATGGATGTGCTTGCTGATATATGTTCTTTTATAGCAAATTGGCTTGGTGGGAGAGGTTAGCATGCAAAAACAGGGGACATATTTTGTCACCTCCTAGACTGAATATCTTGAAACATTTTTACAGACCATCAGTTTTTGCTGCATTCATGTCGTCACATTCATGGCTGTCAATTGTGATTGATTTTGTCCCCTTTTGCTCATCGGTGGCATCTTTGTGACAATGACAAGGTTTTTTCATACCACACAACCGGCTATAGGCCAAATGTCAGTAAGACCAAAGCTTTCGTGCCCGATCAGGGGCGACGAGAGTCCCGCGACTCATGGAAGGTTTTCCCCGCGCAAATGTAAATACCCCCACCAAACTCCACTACAACTAAAAGTATGCACATTCATGTTGCTAAACTAGGAATTATATCTAGAATCTCATCTCGAGTTGTTTGACTTGATCGTCGAGGTGACAGGGGCAACATCCCCACTGTAGTCATTTAACTCTACCCCTTCTCTTTCTTTTCAGAGTGAAAATGGGATAATTTTTATTTTATTTTTTTATCATACCATGCCTACAGTATATTGTATGATAGAGCAAATATTGAGTTCTTGGCTGCAGAACTATTTTACAGATATTCTTCCAATTCCTTTCAACCAAACACACCCACTGTGATGATTGATGAGGTGCCTCTTTCAATACCCAAGAATAGGTAATAGAGTAGCATAGCATAGAATACAATACTAATATCAGTAAAATTAAAAGAAGTTGGAGACACTCAAATCAGATCAGATCATTCAAATTTGCCACTCTCCTTTCCTTTGATTCATCACCATCTTTGTTAAGAGAGAGCTAAAGAATCAGACAAGAACAGTGTGTTATCCTAAAGTTTAGGATTCTTGAATTGCAGTGGTAAGCTTCAAGCACACTAAACCCTTGGCTATTATTCAAGAAAGATTGTTTCTTGGATATTTTGAGTCTTGCAAAACTAGAGAAAATCTTGTACAACTTAGCATGTTCAAAAAGCAGTCAAGAAAGAACCATCATTTTCTATGGAAAGGAAAAATCCATTCCCTATGATTGGCTCACAAAACAGAATCCATTCATGATTCTAAACTAAGAGCACCTTATCAAATTATCATGGCTTTATACTATATGCACCTATGCCTTTATATTTACACAAAACCTCTATTTTAGAGAATAAATCATGTTCACTGTACGCGCCATTATAAAATCTCATGTCCCCTTGCATAGGTACCTCAACTCAACCTCTTCTTGCCACAAACCTGCAACCATTTTGCTACTTTCTCTTCTTCTCTTCTATGCATATATTCATTATTCAGTGTCAATTCGACAATATTGCGTAAGGATCAGGTAATCTGCATCCTGAGGTTTAGGTCTGCATATTTGATTATTTCAGTTTCTAGTCCTTGGGATGCAGATTACCTCATCCTTACCAGCAATGCAAGGCAAATGCTATAGGAGCTGAACTTTTTGAGGTTACTACTAAACTCCTTTTTTTCTGATACACAAGCTATTTATTGGTGTTCTGAATCAGAGACATGCTTAGAATACATCAATAAATAGCACTCATCATCTCCAACTCTTGCAGGAACAAACTTTTTTCATTTAAGAGCATTGATCAATCTTACGAATCACTCTTTATATCCTGCTGCTGCTGCAGCACACCGATAGCCTCATCCTTGCTTTTGCTGAAGTCCTGACTGTCTTTGAAGATGAGAAACTCCATCATCTCGACGCTGAAGAAAATAAAGCTTCCACTCAAATGTGTAATGCATGATCCAAAGTTCTTGCCTACAACACAATGCCATGCTGGCCCATATGCTCCATCAAAGTTCTGTTTAGCAAGTAGCAAGTCTTGTCAGTTCATGGATTCAAATACAAAACATGATCATTGGCACTTTGCCAAATAGTTAATACAAAAAGGAGAAGCTGCATAACATATTTCATGCCTAGCATATCAGTCTATTATTTAACATAACTGTGGAAACAGAAAAATGACATAAAAGCAGCTTATTCCAACTTCTAAGCTTTGTTCAATCATCTCAAAATGCAAAAGACAAGGTGAATATGCTATTTTTAACAAAGATTGTTCGGTTCTCGTTCAAACCTAATTGGGATATTTGAGCTTATCTCTTTTGCTTTTTCCTGACCCCTCCTTGACCCCAAAAGGAAAAGGCTAAGCTTAATGGAAAACTGAACTCTTTAGCACACCACTTGTTACATGATTCCCAAAATTCTTATTCCTCATCCCCTGTGCGGGGCGTGGTTTTCACATCAGCAAACATAGATCCCTAAGATTTTCAGCATCAACTTTGTTTTTTTTTTTTTTGCTTTGCTGAAGAGGTTGTTGCACTAAGTATTATTTTACATCTCTATTATTTGATACAAAGATTCTGAAAATAAAGAAGGGGTGTGAATATAAATTGTTTATACTGCAAGGAGAATATTCTGAGTAAAAGCATACCTGTTTTATGTAACGGGCAATGGACTGGCAATCAGAAGCTTCATGTAGATCAAGAGCCTGGTAAGCTAACTCCAAGACATGACCCTGCATCTCATCTGTCATGTCCGAATCGCGCACAACTGCTTTCCCCTCCAACATCTTACAACCAAGTTACCACTGCCAAGATATGTTAGTACTTGCTGGTGCATCACAGAAGCTTGTGAGTTGTAATCACCATATATAGTGAAAGATTCAGAAGAGGAAAAACATGTGGTGGCAGAGACTAGAAGCTAAAATTATCAATAGTTTTCATGTGAGCCTCAAAAATATATATCTTCGCTTCATACACGTTTTATTTACTGGCACAATTATCTTCAAATGAAATACCAGGAAATTTTGTTGGTAGCTTTGAGACTCTGAAAATAAATGGGAATGAGACTTGGCTGGTCATGATTGGCCACCAAAATGATAGCAAAAGAGTTGCAGCCACAAGTGATTGGTGCCTTTCCTTCTTGGTTGGAACTTGAAAGTGGTCCATGTTTCAATATATCCAAATATTGACAACGACAGTATGACTATTGAGAACTACAAATCTGTAAGGTTATACCAATCAAACTTGGTCACTTGGTCCTTTGTGGAGGAGAAACAAAGAAAAAGTCTTGGAGTGAAGAATGCTCTATAGAAACAGAAGAAGAAGAAGAAGAAGAAGAAGAAGAAGCATTCTTGATAAATAAGTGCCCGAATACTCAAACACGCAAGAAGAGCAAAACATCCACAAAACTTCATATAATAGACATTAATTTTGGTGCAACAAAAGTAGTTACTACTTATTCCTATATTTGGCTTCAAAATAAGTAAACAATTATTTCAACTACAATGACAGATGAATGGTGGGCACTGACTTCTGCCGTGGGCGTAGGGGTCATGAAATAGAGTTTCGAATACTGAAACTTTCTAAATAGCGTGCAATACAAGAAAGAAAACCGAACACAAAAAAAGAAAAAGAAAAAGACATTCATTCTTGAATCTTGAGTGGGTCTCCTAGTGGTTATGGGTGACCCTATATATAAGTGATTCAACTAAGAATCAGATTCCCAGCAAAATGGCATACCGAACTCCTAAATCTTCAAGATGTTCTAATTTTATTCTTCTTCTCATACTATCCATTTTTATCTCATCTGCAACTCCAAAACCCCAGAATTTGCTGCACAGAGGCTCTTCTCTGTCAGTTGAAGATGATGATGATTCTGGCCTCTTAGCTTCCCCTGACAACACCTTCACTTGTGGCTTCTATGGGATGGGAGCAAATGCTTACTGGTTCTCAATTTGGTTCACCAATTCCAAGGACAGAACTATTGTTTGGATGGCCAATAGAGAAAGACCAGTCAGTGGCAAGGGCTCAAAGGTTTCTTTTCTCCCAGATGGCTCCATGGTGCTCACTGATCTGGGTGGTTCAGTCATTTGGGAGACCAACACAACCTCCACTGATGTTGAAACAGCTGAGCTTCTCAACTCTGGGAACCTTGTTCTGAAAAACCCCAATGGTAAAATTCTATGGCAGAGCTTTGATTCTCCCACAGACACTCTTCTTCCCAACCAGCCCTTTACCAAGGACTCCAGGCTTACATCTACACTAGGAAGAGGTACATTTTCATCTGGCTACTATAGTTTCTATTTTGACAGTGACAATGTCTTGAGACTGATCTACGACGGGCCGGACATTTCGAGCTTGTATTGGCCTAATCCTGATTAGAAATGGAAGAACAAACTATAACAGTAGTAGGGCAGCAGTTCTAGATGATTCTGGCACTTTTGTATCAAGTGACATGTTGGAGTTCAGAGCCACTGACATGGGTGGCTTCAGGGTTAAGAGAAGGCTAACAATGGATCATGATGGAAACCTGAGGCTCTATAGCCTCAACAATGCAACAGGAATGTGGAGTGTATCTTGGGAAGCTCTTGCAGAGCAGTGTGCAGTGCATGGCATTTGTGGAAGGAATGGGATTTGTGTTTACACACCTGAACCCAAGTGCTCATGTCCTCCTGGTTATGAGGTCACCAATTCAACTGATTGGAACCAAGGATGCAAGCCCAAGTTCAATCAAAGTTGCTCCAACCCACATTCACAGAATCTAAAATATGTGCACCTGCAACATACAGATTACTATGGCTTTGACCTCAATTTCAGTCGACCAGTTTCTTTTGATTCCTGCAGGAAGATATGCTCCGAAGACTGTCGTTGTAAAGGCTTTAGCTACCGGGTGACAGGTGAGGGGCTGTGCTTCACAAAAAGTGCCCTTTTCAATGGCTTCACCTCTCCAAACTTTCCAGGTAGCATATATCTGAAAGTGGTTGAGAGTGTAGAAGCATCAGAACCATACATTCTCAATGGCTCCAATCCATTGTGTGGGTCTAGTGCAGCTGAAGTTATGCTGGGCTATCCCTCAATGTATGTCACCAGCAATAAAAAGGTGAACTGGGCATATCATTTCTGGTCTGCTTTTGCCATTGGTGCTATAGAGATTCTCTTGGCAGTGCCTGGTTGGTGGTTTCTCTTCAGAAAACATGGCTTTCCGGCTTCTGTGGAGAACGGGTACCTCGCGATATCCAGCCAGTTCAGGAGGTTTAGTTATGGTGAACTGAAGAAGGCAACCAAGAACTTCAAGGAAGAGCTAGGAAGAGGAGCTTTTGGTGCTGTGTTTAAAGGCACATTGTCAGATGATAAGCAGGTGGCAGTGAAGATGTTGAGAGATGTGTATCAAGGTGAAGAAGGGTTTTGGGCAGAAGTGAGCACAATTGGAAAGATAAACCACATGAACCTTGTGAGAATGTGGGGTTTCTGTTATGAAGGAAAACATAAACTCCTTGTTTATGAACACATCAAGAACCAGTCACTGGACAAGCACTTGTTCTTTGGCATCTCTCTTGGATGGAAAGAAAGGTTCAAAATTGCACTGGGTACTGCCAAGGGCTTAGCTTACCTACACCATGAATGTCTAGAATGGGTTTTCCATTGTGATGTGAAGCCTGAAAATATACTTCTAGATGACGAGTTCAAGCCTAAAATTGCAGATTTTGGGCTAGCTAAGTTGTCCCAGAGAGGCAGTCCAAACTCAAAGCTGTCCAGGATTCGAGGAACGAAAGGGTACATGGCTCCCGAGTGGCTTACGAACCTTCCCATTACTGCAAAAGTCGATGTTTATGGTTTTGGAGTTGTGGTTCTAGAAATAGTGAAGGGAATTCGGCTCTCAACTTGTGTGGTTGAAGATGGTGAGGAGCAGGAAATGGAGCTGATGAGATTTGCCAGGAAAATGAAAAGTATAGTTCAATCTGGTGAGGACTTGGAGATAGAAGATATAGTGGATCCAAGACTAGAAGGCAAGTTTAGCAGGAACCAGGCAATAACAATGGTCAAGATTGGAATTTCATGTGTTGAAGAAGATAGAAGCAAGAGGCCAACAATGGACACTGTGGTCCAAGTTCTACTAGAATGTGAAGATGAAACTGAAGTCAACATTGAAGAAAATCACTAAACTCATTACCTTTTAGATTATTTAGATGATTTGCACACATTTATTACATATTTGTATCAAGTTTCTCATTACATAGAATGAAAAAAATCAAAGCAACACAAAACCCCAAGTTTAAACATAGAGATTTTTCAGTTTAATCACTGATCTCAATCTCAGTATCTGCACTTTTCACATCATATCTGTTGAGAAGCTTCACAACCTTGCTCATACTAGGCCTTGTGGCTGCATCTTCTCCTACACAAAGCATGGCCACTTTCACCAACTGGTCCATCTTCTCCTTGTTGTATTCATGGTCCAAGTTTGGGTCAATCACTTCCTCGAGCCCTTCGTGTTCCATCGTTTGCCTCACCCAATGTACCAAGTTGTTGTCAGGAGCTGAAGAACCTGTTTGGAAAGCATATGCACTCTTCCCAGTCAGTAGCTCCAGCAGAACCATCCCATAGCTGTAGACATCTACCTTTGCATCAATTTTTGAATTCATGATCCATTCTGGAGCTAAGTACCCTCTAGTGCCCCGAACCTTGGAAAAGCCCTTGTCGTTGTTGTCTTTGAATAGCATTGACATGCCAAAGTCCGCCACCTTAGGTTCAGGATCATCATCTAACAAAATGTTCTGAGGCTTTACGTCGCAATGGAGTACCCATTCTAGACACTCCTCGTGTAAGTACGACAGACCCTTTGCTGTCCCTAAAGCAATGTTGTACCTTTGGTCCCATCCCAATCTGTTGGATGAATCTGAGAACAAGATTTTGTCCAAGGATCCATTTTCTAAGTACTCGTATATCAGCAGCTTATGCTCATTCTCAACACAGAAACCCCACAGCTTCACCAAGTTCCTGTGGTTGATCTTCCCTATGGTGGTCACCTCTGCCCAGAACTCTGCTTCGCCTTGCAAAACGCCTTCCAGTCGCTTGACAGCTACAACTATTCCATTGTCAAGAACCCCTTTGAAAACTGTCCCAAAGCCTCCTCTCCCCACTTCATGCTTGAAGTTATTTGTGGCCTTCTTGAGCTCATTATATGTGAAACGCTTGAAACCCATTGCTATGATCATGTAACCCAGATTGACCAGTTCATCTTGAGAGTGCTTTCTGAACATGAACCACCATCCCAAAGCAATGCAAGTGACTTCAAAGATTGCAACAGTAACAACAACCCCAATCAGGTATCTGACATACTGGTTTCTATGGGAGCTTTGTTGTTTCACACCATCACCTGTGAGAACAGTTACTTCATCTGAACAGGTTAGGTTGTATCTTTTTAACTGAGCTAGCTCTGGATCAGATTTCACAAAACCTCTTGGGACTTTTATATGCATATTACTTTTCGAACGAGGCATGTGGAAGCCATTGAAGAGACTGCCTTTTGGGTAGCATTGTGCTAGTCCATCGAGTGCATACCCGAAACCTTCACATCTGCAATCACTGAGACAAGTGTTCCTGCATTGTTCATAGGTAATGCCTACACCATAGCCGGTGGGAATGTCATATCCATAGAAATCTGTGTTATGAAGGTCCATGAAGTCCAATTCTTGAGCCTTATTACAAGTCAGGTTGAACAAAGGAGCACAGCCTTTGGACCAATCTGAAGGGTCATTTCTTGTGAAACCATAGGGGCATGTGCATAGGTTGTGTTCCATACACACATATACCATAGGGTCCACATATTCCATGAACCCTACAGAAATCTGCACCTCCAAACCATGAAGTTTCCCAAAGCCCTGATTTGTCTAAGCTATACAATCTTAAAGTTCCACCATAATCTAACGTTAGGCGACGCTTTGGGCCAATACCATAGTCAGCTGCATCGAATTCCAGACTGTCACTGGACTGAAAATGTCCAGTCTCATCTAAAGTTGCTATTCTAGAGCTATTGTAAGGTGTTCTTCCATTGACAAACACAGTTGAGCTAGTGTTGGGCCAGAAGATACTTGAAATTAAAGGACCATTATAGATGAGATGGAGTACATTATTGTCATCAAATTTGAAGTTGTAGAATCCAGAAAAGTATGTACCTTTAGCTCTCATGGAGATCAAGGTTGTGTTCTTGGTAATAGGCTGAGATGGAAGGATTGTGTCCGTGGGGAAGCGAAAGCTCTCCCAAATGAAATTGCTTGAATCCTTGCTAAGAACAAGATTTCCTGTTTCTAGAAGTCGAAGTGAAACATCATAATTTGAGAATGTGTTGGTTGACCACACAATAGAACCATCTTCATCAGTCAAGACTAGGTTGCCATTATGAAGAAGGCTCAGCCTTGATCTCCTCCCATTAACCGGCTGGTTTCTGTTAGCCATCCAAACAACTGTTTTGTCAGCAGAATTAGTGAACCAGATTGAATAACAATAGGCTTTGTCGCCTACCTTGTAAAATCCACTAGAAAATGTCCCATTTGGTGAAACCAAAATGTCAGTTTGTTTCTCAACAGCCAAGAACCTTCCTTGGCGCAAGCTTGGCAATCCTCCTAGAGCCCAAGCCAGTGTAGGTGCAAGCAGCAGTGAGATGAAAAAGTGAGAAACTCCCATGATATGGGTGTGGTTTTAGAAAGTTTTGGATTTGGATTGATGGTTCCAAATTGGTATTGACATGATACTAACAGAGCATATTTGGCTTGCCTTGCATGAGACTAAACAAAAGCAAAAGGCCAGGCTGGTAGATTATATTCTCTGATAGATTATTGGAGAATGGAAGCAATGATTCAAATGGCCATTTGCATATACTAAATCCTTTGTTGTCACTGTCTATGAAATCATAGAATTGATGGTTGACCACCTCCAATAGTTGAATGACCAGGTTTGATTTGGGATGTTGATGGTCGGTTCAGTCTTTTCTGGTGACAAAAATTGATTATTGACCAGACTTCAAGCTGCTATTGACCATGCTTTAAGCTGCCATGCATGTCCTGTCCTGCATAATCTCAGTACATGGTGTTTGTAAATCATTCTCAAAGACATGTGAATGTGAAACTAGAAACTGTAGCAGTCAAATGAAAATGTAGTTTTTCTTTTATTTCTTATCAGTAAGCGTAGCAACCGAGGCTTGAGACCTCAAGAGAATCCAACACTTTAAGCCACTATACTTGCCCCGACGATGGTTGTATGAAAATGCAGCTCTTCCTTGGTTGTTAGTTATGTTAGTTAGGAGAGGTTTTGGTTCTGTAAAAGTCAGAAGGAAAATTCCAGATGATTTGAATAGCCATCCACCATTCTTATCTGCTAATTGATTATTTATGTTGGCTGCTTGAATGATTATTTAAATTTAATTGTAGATGGCAGAAAATCCAAGTCATACCTCTCCCATGAGACTTTTTCTGAATTGTATTTAATTATTGGAATTTAGAACTAATAAGATTCAGTGAATCAGAATTTACATTCTTCATCTACTGATTTTGTTTAGTTGTTAGACTTTTCAATTTAAATGACCCTCTCTCAAATAATGCTGCTGTTGGTCAACCCTGCTATCTTAATCTTAATTTTAATCATGTTGTTAATTATGTTTTAAGAGAGAAGGAAATTAGAAGCAAGGGCTGTGTAGTATGCTTATAATGAGGAGCTGATTGAAAGAATACAGATCATTTTGCAAGTCAAAACATAAAAAAATATAACACACCTGAGATTAGTGGTGTTCTGGTGTGCCCGAGCCGGTTGGCAGTGGTCTCATTTGCCGGACTCGGTGGTGAAGGTAAGGAGAGAGACTGTGTGGTAGAGAAGTGGATAGAGCAGAACAATGAGATTGAGAGTCTGAGTTTGAGTACTGTTTTTTCCCCTCTTATAATTACAAATATGTCCTTAAACAGGTAATATAGTATACGGGTTATATGACACGATAATGACCCGTTTAATTAAGCGAGTTATGCGGGTTACATGGGTTCGACACATACCCGTTCAAGTTGAACCAAAACCTGCTTAACTTTGTGTCATGTCACGGTTATGACCCAAATTGTCATCCCTATCCATGATTTTGAGGGTGAATAGAAACACATTACTGTGTCATATTGAAAAAAAGGTAAAATTGCAAATTACTCTAGGGAACAGAATAAGACAATGGACATTGAGATGATAATTCCTGGACAAGCAAAAAAGAAAAAAAGAACATGATCTCGGGTAAATAGAAAGAATATAATGTCACTACCGTTTCTATTTCCTTTCTTGAGCAAGAAATGATGCTTTAAGACAAAACAGTAATGATTTTGAGCGTGAAATGAAACATATTAATTACAGAGGGATCAAAGTTCCGCAACAAAATTGAAGATCTTGAGACTAAAGCCAAAAGAATCATCTAAGATGCTCAGCTAGGGATGGTATATATAGTACCGTAAAAATTCTAATCAAGAAAACAGTAAAGAAAACAAGAACCTCCTTATGGGGCCATTAACCCTTCAATTGTGTACGAAAGAGACTTTGCCCAGTCAGCTTTAAGTAGCAAGGTTTGCAGTGTCTTCATTATGTTGTATCTTGGATCAAGCTTCCGTTGCCAACCCTACATGGATAAGACAAGCACCCAAAGCAAGAATACAAATTAGACTGTACCTTCTATTGTAAAATTAATTAATCTGCAAAGTAGATATATTTCAGCATGTCACAGCCATCACAGCTCCGTTGTTCCTCATTTCATTCTTATTCACTAACAATTTTCCTCATAGCGAGTGCAATATTGTCGCAGAATGAACGAGGAAAAAGGAAATCACCTCAAGCACCAAAGTTGTAACCATCACTGTGCATACGTTGCCATCTATATTAACTTTATGGCGCCTAACTTTCTCAAGTAATTGCTCCATGCACTCAGCAGGATGGATTAGATCCCCTTCTGGAGTACCCCAGAAACTGAATGCCTCCTCCACTTCCTGTTAGAACTTAAAACTATATCAACTAAATAATATGCCCATTTAATAGATTAAATCAAAGTAACTTCACAGATTCAGTTCCAAAACATAATATATAGAGAAGATATCCAGCATAAAACTGTGGAATGCATTTGCTATACGAAGCGGATCTGCAGTAGCTTTATGAGAAAAGTACTTAAGACACATGCAAGTGAACAAATTGTCATTCAAATCGAAAAAGGAAGAAAGAAAAACTTCAAGCTTTCAACAGCAGACATACCAACCAAAAACTGCCTAGCTAAGTTCTCCTTTTAAAGAGTCACAAACATAAAGCATCATAAAAATGAAGGTTAATTCCCAGTAATTCACCTCAATAAAAGCCTTTGGATTAGGACAATTCTGTTGCTTTGATAATCTGAGTGCACTCTCTGCAGCGGTTCGCCCATCCCGATGGGCAACAGCCTTAAAAAAATCCAATAGATTCACTCTATCACTCTTAGATAGTTCAGCTGTCATGCCTACATCAAGGAAAATGATATGAGGCTTTGATTTAAAGAGCCGTTTTCGAGAAGACTTGCTCTGTGGCACCCGGACAAAGATATTCCCAGGATGCATGTCGGCATGGATAAAGTTGTCCACCTGAAAGAATAAATCATGATTCAAAAGCATGAAGGGCAGTTGCATCGCGATTCAGTCTTTCATGTTCACCAGCGGAAATTTATTAAAAGGAATTCAAGATATCATGAGTGCTAAGGTTCATATGAGAAGCAGCTAACACCTAACAATATGATTTCAAAAGTACTCCACAATTTGAGGCTCAACAGACTAGAATAATCAAATTCGGTTAAGTTGAGATCTATTCTACGTATCAGCATGTTAAGCTCACTTAGGGTATAGTATTAATACAAAAAACACTGATTTAACAGAGATGGTCATATCCAAAATAAGTGTCTTTATTTCTATATTGAGAAAAATTAATTACAAAATGTGAATAAATTAATTACAAAATGTGCTTACCAAAAGCATCTTTAAGAGTGCATGGGTCCCAATGTGGGCAAGGGCAATTTTAGTCCGAGTATGTCGTTCATTATCATCATCAATATATCTTGAAACACATTCCCCCTGCTCGTAAGTTTCGACCAAAACAGCAGGATGCACAAGTGGATAAATAGGCTTAGGAAAGGAAACATTCTTCCAACTACGGAAGTTATAAGTAAAGCGGCTCAAATTAGCAGCTTCCCGTGCAAGGTCAACTTGAGACATCATGAAAACTGCAAATTGCTGTACACTTTCATCCAATCTCAACCAATTTAGTGCGGGAATGAAATTAGAGACTTTTGCTACCAAATTGATTATCGCAAAATCTCTTCTAATTGACTCACCCACACCAGGATGTCTAACCTTAACAGCAACTAATATAGGTTTTATCTGTTTACCAGGGTACCGAAACTTCAATGAAGCTCGATGTATTTGAGCAATGCTTCCAGATGCCACAGGTGCCTCCTCAAAATTCTCAAAAATTTCAGATATCTTGCGACCAAATGCTCTTTCAATGGTTTTTCTCGTGTAGGAGAAGCTATGTTGAGGAGCTTTGGTGTGAAGCTCAGAAAGCTTGGTGCATAAATCTTTAGGGAAGAGATCTGGGCGTGTAGCTGCCCACTGACCCCATTTTATGAATGCAGGACCTGCCTTTTCAAGAGTACGATGAACAACTTGAAGCCACATTTTCCTATACTGGACCCCAAAAGAATCAGCAAAAGGTGCCATCACTATGCTGGGTGAGAACAATATAGATAAATAGAGAGCTCTCAGCAACAAAACAACACCTTCGAATACTGTGAGCACAAGTGAAGACACAAAAGCACGCCCATCTTGTGCACACATGTAAAAGGTATTATTTGATGGGTAGTAATTTGTGTCTACTTGTACTTTATGTGCCAATGCTTGCTGTCCACATGTGAAGGCAAAAAATCCAGGAACAAGCAGGGGTGAGCGGGTCAAGGACAAACTGACTGCTTGAGCAATCTTACATATAGGATAAATCGGAATTCTATGAATAGGATACGAAGCAATCCTGCGCAGGGGATTAAATGTGCCCCCACTCGAAGACTTTTGGGAGTATTTTTTGGACACCCTTTTACAAGCACACAGGGCCAGGTGTGTCAGTACACTACTCGCAGAAATGATAGAGAAATGCCGGGTAAAACTATTCCCAAAATGACCATGTTGCTGCACCGAGAATGAAGTATGTACCCTGACAGGTACCCTGCATTGTAAGTCCAGTCTATATTGGGGAAGCCGAAGCCCAACTGTAGCAAGTGTCCCATAAGTCCTTACTTCTGAATGTTTGCTCCTCGTCCCATTTGAGAAAATGGACTGTGCAACTCTCTTAAAATGATTACTATACATCAAAAGTCTGCATTCCAGTAATAATGTCAATTTACCAGTATCTACATTGATGTCCCAAGATACATAACAGTTACTTAAATTAAAGGGACTGGTGCAATTACAGTAAATGGTAAACAGGGTAGGTACTTGATAGAAAATAATCAACAGAAGAAAAAGAAAAAGAAAAGACAAATCAAACACGAAAGCCTAAGCTGAGACCAAAGTAAAGGGAAACCGATAGGCAATAATCCAATTTGCCCCATCTCTCCTTCCTCAAGCACCCACACTCTGAATATACAATTACTAATACAGGCATATAATACTGACAACTAATTACGTCAGCCTAGGCCAACATTTATTATGTCAGCCTAGGCATAATCAATCACATACTCAGGTCAGTCTAGTAGCAGATTGTCATATCTAGCTTGCACTTAAGAAAAAACACCGCCCGATAACTAAAAAAGTCAAGTCTGCACAAGTTTTCAGCATCAAGAATACAGTTCAAATCCTAGGTCAACGTATGTACTCTTTTTTTTAGGTCAGTTTACATCAATCATCGCAAAAAATGACCGTTAATTGATAGTTAAAACCAGATTTCATGATCCAACTATTACAATATGGAAAAACACCATTTATTCACAAGACTTGAAACAATACTCCGAACAATGAAAATTTTGAAAAACCCTAGTTGCAGGATTAGAAAAGGTGTAAGAGCAGTGTTTACTGACTGACCTCGACATGGCGATCGAAATTGGAAGGGAATGGCTGGGTCGTCTAACGAACGCAGATGGTGTATTGTGTTGGAGATTGTTCTTGAGAGCATTTTCTCATTCGAGTCTCAGTTGTCTGGAATCGTGGCCTGAAGCGGCGCGAGGATGAAGAAGACGAAGAAAATAAAAGTCTTGTTGGCGCTGAAGTGGTCACTTTTTTCCTTGGATTGCTTGGGGCTTAGGCCGCTGAGCCTAGGTCGAGGTCGGTTTGTTCGACTCGAATCGGATTTCGATTTGGTAAGCGTGCGAGATTCAAGATTCAGTGAGAGCTTGGGCTTGGGCTGTTATTAGGCTATTTAGATGGGTCAGCGTCGCCCCAGTCTATTTTTTTTAAATAAAAAATAATAATTAGTTGAGTCGGATAATATGTGTGACATATCTCTCTGCTAAGTTTAAATGCAACTACATTTATCGATTCCAAACTCAAGAAAAATTAGCAAGCATACTCTCCCTATTGACATGTGATATCTAGTTTCATTAGACTAGATCCTTTGAGAAAGAAAAAAAACACAAATTTCTCTTCTTACGACATTTTCAAGACGGGTCCATGATATGCATTTTTAAGCCATACCACACCCAGATTGATCATCATTCGAGTTGGACAAAAACACAAGTGCGTTAAAGTTTTTTCCCCAAATTTTAATGCAACTGCATTTTCTGAAATTCAAATTCGAAACTTCATGTTAAACTATAACAACCCCTTATCAGTTGTCCTCCCGCTTAGAGGTCAAATTTCTCTATTAGTCGGACGAAATTTCAATGTCATTTGTTTTAATGAAGCGAATATGGAAATGTAGTAGTTGCAAACATATTTGAGAAAAGAATGGACACAAAATGGTGGGAAATTGAACTTTCATCATTACCTAAGGCAAAGAGATGAGAATAATACAACATCCTTTCCAAATACAATAATCCCAAGCTCGCGCACCCAAAGAATAGCTGTACAAGTAAATTATCATTTTACACAATAAAAAAGTGCCTAGCTAGTAGTAGTAGTGGTCTTGTTTTCAAGGGGGTATAGCTGATCTTCACCCTTAAGAAGAGCCAACCTCTGAGACCTCGAATGACCTTGTCTGTTGTTGAGGATATCTATGTACGTTCGGAGTCTATACCGGTCTGAGTTTGTGAGAGAAAACGGTGGGTTCAGAATAAGTGATGGCGCTTCCACCAAAAGGAAGACTAACAAACGCACTGCTTTCGAATATAGCAACGCTGCACTTTCCACCTCACCCATGAGCTCTTCGACCTGACAAACATAAGCACGACAATTCATTACTGAATGTAGCCATTAGGTTCTAGCAACGTCTACTATCGATCATTAAGCTTTAGAAAATTAAGCAACAATGCTTTTGCAAATTATGTGTTTCCTGTTCTCCAGATAGGATAGATTCATAGAGTCTTGGGGTGCTGGATACTTGAGCTCTTTTTCCACAACAATGCTCACTGCTAATTCTAGAAGTCATGTTTACAGTTAAAGAAAATCTATTTGTCATAACCAGGGAACAAAACCATATCTATTCATAGATCATGTCATCACAGTTAGATTTCATTGCATCTACCAGAGCCAGAAAAAAGGTAAAAAATACTCACTCCCCCATGTCTTCCGAAAGCAAGGGCAGATTGAAATATTGTCGCCATTGCATCCGGCATCTCTGTACTTCCTGCAACCGTACTAACAAAAAAGGTCTTTAGAATCTAAAACGCAAAAACTAGTGCCACAATAATATAGCAGCATGACAACATTCACTGAAGTAGAGATGTTCCTCTCAACAGATATGTAGAAAACACCCCAAGTCTTCTCATGTGTTGAAAGTCTATATGGAGATACACCAAGAAAGGGCCAAATATTTCTTATGATTTAAACCAATAGTTCATGTCAAGGATCAAACTAAAAACAGAATTCATAGTCAAGAAGTATGCCAATAAGCTTACTGTCTCTTGGCACCAGTTCACCTGAGAATAAAATCTTTTAAAAAAATGAAAGTCATTCTATATTATTTTTTTCCTACATAACTTTTTGACTAATGCAAACAAAATGCAAACTTGAATCTAAAAAATAATTCATTATCATTGCTTTTTTCTATAAAGAAGGAACTACTTCATTAGTTTCATTAAAAATATAAATAAATACATGGCTGTGAAAAACAATATGAACAAGAGGGGAACATTTGACCTTAATGACTTTTGAGAGTTAATGAGAATGCTTTAGGAAAAAAACAGGACTCTATCTATATTAGTCAAAGAATAGCAAATTCATACCAGGCTCAATAGCCTTGGCGAGTTCCTCTGCATGGTCAACTTCAAGGAGAAACTCTTTCTCAATCTGAGAGGAAATATCCTCTGGACTTTGAGTGACTGCATCAGGACATTGTTCTATAGCAGGATTACCATGATTCTTTTTGATGTTTGTCCTCAATCTATTAGCCTCTTGAGTAGGACTTCCTTCCATAGCTGAGGCAGCCTGTGTATGGCAAATATGCAATGCTTTCTTCCAAATTGCAAGAATCACGAGCTGGATTGAGAATGCTTCTAGATGTCTACCTCCATTAATCTGTTTTGGAGGAAAAAGAGACACTTTGGTAAATTTGAAGACAGCCACACTCAAACCAGAACTTATATGACAACATGGATGGTATCATAAGACAAAGGGATGTACAATCTAGCATCGTATTACACATACGAGTAAGGTCTGCATCTAAAATTTTAGACAGGACGTAGACTGCTATGTTTATCCATTACTAATTTACTACGAGGTATAAGAATTTACTCACTCTATATTAAGTGATAAAAAAAGTCCACATGTTGACCACCTAAGCAAATTAAAGTTTACAACATATACAGATATACTGATCAATAAGGAACATACAACAAATAAAATTTTGTTCAGCGTACACAGTAGATGCCACCCCCTTCATCAACATCTATGCTATTAGTTCATCAAATCACAAGAAACAAATTTAATGCCAAATGTAGCACACCAGTAGATTGACATAGTAAGAAATGAATCAGAATCTCTACTTTGAAATATAGTTTTTAGAATGGATAAATACTAAAATTGATCAAGTACCACAAAAACATTTATCCATTTATAGTGTGCCAACACAGAGAGAAAAGCATTTATGAATCTAATTGAGTCTCAAGTTTGATTGCATACAGGGGATGGGTAGTGTTACCTTTTCATCTACTAATTCTGCCATGGCAGATGCACACTGCTGCAATGACTTGATTCTCGTCATGCAATGACTTGATGGTTGTTCCAAAGTATCTCCAACATCTGTGGATGCTTGTGAAGTACCAAGAGCAGAACTTTGACTTTCCAAGCTTCCAGGGCAATAAATCTTACTGGTTGATTTTCCAGCAATTGGCAATGGAGCACTTGATGTAGGGGTCATATTTATTGATGCTAGAGAGAGACTCTCTGATCTGTACGGGGGATGACTTGGCTTGGAAGCACTTGCTGAGGTTGCTGACGTATCCATAGGATGCCCAGATACGATAACATAATCCTCAATCCATTCCAAGGAATCCACAACTACAAAAACAGTGAAAATATATTATAGCAACACATATTGTGGATGTTGCCATGAGATAAATATAAATCTAAAATAAGAAATGGAATAAGAATCTTGGGTACCTCTTGACGTAATATTGACAGAACTTTGGTCCGTGGACTTTAGGGGTTCAATGAGATTTCCATCTGAAAGTCTGTGGCCTTCGAGCATAGGGCCAGTATTTACTAAATTTTGAGTGACACCAGAAAAGGCAAGATCCACTCTGTTATCAGTGTTAGATGTCGCTTCTCTTCTTTTAACTTTTGTATCGGGAGAAAACCCACTAGCAGACCTCACTGAAGACTTCCTGAGGTATAATGGGCTTCCATCAGGACCACTAGAATCATCTTCTAGAAAGAAAGGCAGGCAATCTTCTTGAGAATTTTCCTCTGTATTCCTCAAAAGACCACATTCGGACGAACCTGAACTGTCCATCATTCTTGAAGACCTCCTACTCCTGCAAACCACAGGATTTATCTACTTCTGAAAATGAAAACAATCATATAATAATCCAATGAAACAGCATTTTTGTTCATTTACCTCGATGGTTCTTCTGGCTGTGATTCAGAAAGGAATGGGTGACTAAACAACTCCTCAAATGTTAATCGCTCCACTGTAGATAAAAATGCAGAATGGAATGATCCAGAATAAGGACCATATTTTAACATTAAACAAATGGTTGGAGTACTACATAAGTCTGAATACATTTGTAATAAGTCTTTATGTTCAAACTAATGGGGAGAAAAGGGCAAAGCAGAATCCTAAAATAACTTGGGGATGTAGCAAACAAGAATATGAATATGATGTTAAATTTTTACAGAATATGGTTTTAGACAATGAAATTATGATGTTAAATTTTTACAGAATATGGTTTTAGACAATGAAATTGAGTAGAACTCTCAGGATTTAAAACTAATCACTGAGGAACCCAAGCTATAAAAACCACACATCACTTCCTTGGTTCCTTCAGCCAAAAACCACCAACATATGTTTTAGTATACCATGATTAAAACTTAAAAGACATAAAGAAGCTTCTAGCCATCTACCTCAGACTTTAGCCAAGTTATAGCCCAATTTAACCTCTTTTTACTTCTTCTAGTTTCTTTCCCCTTCGTGACCATATAATTCGAAAGTTGTCATTATCAAAAGCTAAATATAACCTACAAAATACCTGGATTACGGCGCAACAATTTTCGGCACAAATCTTTGCAGTTAAAACTCAAATCATCATTGTCTAGAGGGAACTGCAATTCGGTTGATTTAATGATGTTCTGTAGCAACTGAACAATGCAAGGGCAAGAAAATTCAAGTTAGAACAACTATTATGACAAGAAAAATCACACAAGCCTCGAGAATATTGATCCTTTAACAAAAGAGAAAAAAGGTGACATTCTGAGCACTATAGTTCAAAATTCAGATGTATTTAAAAAACAGATATATAAACCTGAATTTGATTGTTTCCAGTATACGGGGTTTTCCCAGTCACTAGCTGAAATAGAATGGCACCAACACTCCAGAGATCTGCCTGTGTGTTCAGCTAAAGGTTAGTAGAAAAAGATTGTGTAAAAACTTGGCTCTTAACATACAGACAGAGACATTTCACCTTTGCATCATACTTCTGAAGTTGCATGATTTCAGGAGCCATATATAGTGGTGACCCGCACAATGTTTCTGCAAGGCCCCTAGGTTGCAGAGATCTGACAAAAGGGAATGGAAACATTTGAACTTTAAGTAAATGAACATTGAGAGAGCCTACTCTCCATGGTTCAGCAGTACAGGATAATGACAGTGAACTTTATTTGCAAATGTCATGTGGAAAGGAGCTGCGTCCCTGCGTGTGTGTCGATGCCTCTAAAGTATAATACAACGAATAAGATATGTAAACCAAGATGAACAGTACAGAACTAAGAGGTTGAAGAAAATGATGCTGATGATTTTACCTTGCAAATCCAAAATCTGCAATCTTCAAAACTGAATTCTGATCATTCATGGATAGCAGGAGGTTCTGTTCCAAAAATGTTACATGTTGCATAAATAAAATTAGAAAATAATCATAATAGATTCACATCATTCTATGGGGTAAAAAAAACAAGTTTTGCATTTGACAAATACTATCCTTTAACAAGAGTTAAAACATCAAAAATTTCTCACAAACCAAATTGTTTGGCAACGAAAGCTATAGAGTCACCAGATCTACTTAATACAATAAAATGTGCCTCAAGTTTTTTAATACTTTACTCCCACCACATAAACATGCTTCAAATAATTCTTACATTTATTTATGTTCTACAACACTTCTTCCCCCAACCCATTGGCAGTTTCTCGGGTTTTTACAGTATTTTTAAAAAAGTTGACCACACTACATCCATCATCACAACTTGCAGGTATGAATCTGATTATCATTACAGTTGGCAAAATAAAATAGAGAACCAAACTGGATGGCTTATTTTCAGCTCAAAAGATTGTCTGATATGTGGCTGAAAGTAATTTGAATTCCAACAAAGAAAATATAACCTGTGGCTTGAGATCCCGGTGTATGACATTATTATCACGAAGAATTTGTAGGCCAGCCGCTGTAAATATACATATATTTTCCGTAGTCACCACATACTGTCTCATGAAAGGTACAGGAAGTGAGAAAACAACCAGAGGGAGTACGGGACATACCAAGCTGCTGCATAAAGTGCTTTGCAGTTACTTCTGGAACTCTTCCATGGCGCTGGATGTACATAGAAAGATCACCCCCTCTGCAGTACTCCAACACAAGGTTTATCTTCCCAGGAACCTACATGACATGCACGTATAAGACGGAAATTCAAACCACCACTACAATTAACCAAGGATAAGAATATATACTCAATATATGTTGTTTCCAATTTCTTCCCTCACAACCCCCTATACTGTTATGCAGGAGAAAATACAACATAGACATAATAAAGGAGCAGGCTATTAGAGAATTAAAATAAGATTTTTTTGACCTAATAAATGGAGATGAGATCATTTATCAGAAGACCTACAAAAAGATTCATTAAAACCAAAATGTAAAGAACTCTTTAACTTTGCAACTAGTACCAGTTCAAGAGTTCAAAATTGAAACTTAGCTGGCCTAAGCCACAAAAGAACTAGTAACTATGCTGAAGCAGGAACCCGGGTCAAAAGAATTGTCCTAAGCATGCAATTCTGCTGTAAGTTCATTACATAAACTTCAATTAGGGTCCAGAAATTGCAAAAGAAAATGACAAATAATGTATAAGGAATTTTTTTCAAAACTCTACCTGTTTGCATAAGCATCTGTAAACTAAAGCTTCTTGCTTTATCAACTCCCAAATATAGAAAGCATGAAAATCCCACTATGAACACCTACAAGAGACCAAAAACCTAACAACAGCAATGAATTCTTTACATTTCCTGGACTGAGAAATTCTTCCTCAGAAAACCATTGCCCTGGAAAAATGTAGTATCATGCTAAAGTTTTAAGATTGACAACAAAATATAATAATCATGCAACTTCGAGCTTGAAAGTTCACTATTTTATTGAGAATTCTAAGAGAAAATACAAAGTCTGAACTCAATTTCTCTCAAACAATATCAGGTAACCAAACAGAAACCATGGCTATAAATGGCAACAAAATACCAAATAAATAGTACAAATAATAACTTCATGAATTTACTAACACACCTCGATCATATCGTACAAGCGAATTATATTGGGATGGTTGATTCTCCGCAAAATAAAAATCTCCGACATGAGGCTCTCCTGCAGCTTCTTGTTGAGCCGACCCGTAGCGATCTCCTTAATCGCCACCTCAGTGCCGTGGACTCGGTGCCTCGCGTGCCACACCACCGAGAACGACCCAGACCCGATTAGCGGGCCGACCATGTAGTCGCCAACCCCCCTAACGCCGCCTCTCCCCGCCGGCTGAGCCATCTTCTCGATCAACAAAAAAAAAAAATACACCACCCGAAAACCAGGAACCGACCCCCGAAAAAATGCCGAAACTTGGGCTCTCTCCTGTAAACGGTTCTTCCGAAGATTCGACCCAGCTACAGCTTGGATATTTAATTCTCGATCGCAATATAT